>MNCI01022155.1:260373-294897 GCA_015680685.1 Gnetum montanum | reverse complement strand
CTCCAGCTCATGAAGCAGGTCCAAGGTGGCGCGATGCTCCTCGGTGTCCACGAAGTTAGTAGCTTGTTGGAAGCCCTGCATAAGAGCCTCGCGCCTGCTCCGGTTGACCGAGGAGTCCCCCGCATCAGGGTTGAATCTAGCGGACGTGCGCCTGATGTGGCGTCTGAGCTCCCCCCAGGAGCTCTCACAGCTAATGCCCAAAATGCTATATGGGCAGCACCCCCCTTGAGCCATTGGCGGGCGCTGTGCTGATGTGCCCGGTCGAGTTGCCATTGTCGTTGCTCTTCTTCCTCTTGCAGAATAAAAAAAATTTAATAATGAGGAAAGAAAATCTAAGCATATCTTATACATGATACTAAGTAGACAACATCAAGAAAAATATGGAAAGAAAAGAATTTTCAATTTTAGGACTATCTACATAGGTGTGCAACCTTATCATTAATACTTTAAAAAACTAGGTGAAGAAAATTATTTATTAGTAGGTAGGAAGATCCTAATCCTAACAACATTTACATGATGTTTAAACATCCATCCTTGAACTTAAAATACCAAAAGTATTTGAGATAGAAAAGATTCACCATCAAATAACAATGACATGTGAGCCTAGTGGTAAGACTCTTTATGTAAAAGCTCTAAGCCATGGGTTTGATTCTAGTGGACAATGCTGAGTTATATAGTTTTAATTGGACTATATATCTTAGAGTGTATCTATATTACAATTGTTTTTGGGTTCTAATCCTAAGATTTAATAGAAAATGGTAAATATACTTTGGAATATCTTCACCTCATTGTTGCTTGCTAATCTTACATGGAAAAACTTTGCCATTAACTATAACCTTCTTTTCAACACTAGTTTTAGTATTTGAGTTAATAGTATTCTTGTATACATGGTAAAATTTTCCTTACAAGCTATTTGTCTAGGTAGATGAATATTTTTTGTAGTATCAAAAAAAATATACATAGGAGCATTTATTTTTTTTAGATTTTTTATTGAAATTTGATCATTTTTATCATTGATGTTTGCTTAATTTTTTTATATTTTAAACTTTATATTATTTTTTTGACATCAAACTTAACATGTTTTTTCTTTTCTTTAAAATCTTTTTTCTTGAGTGAAAAAAAGTCAAGCAATAAATCAATGTCCTTCATGATGGAAAAAATTGTAATAATTAGAAAGATTATAACATGTAATTGGTTGAATATAAGAGTTCCCACCTACTTGTAATACTAATTCATTTCTATAATTAAGAAGATTGATATCAACAAGAAAATGTGTATGAAACCCAAAAGTTGTAGAAATAGATTCTATATATGTAATGGTATTGAGAAAGCTAATAATTTTCTTCTTATCTATTTGAAAAATCTACCAAATATTACATAAATTACCTTATGCAAGCATTGAACCTAATGCTTTCTCATAGGTTTGTACTCTACATTATAAAGGATTGTAAGTCTAATAGTAGTTTTGTAGAACTTTTTCTTCAACCTAGTATGGGATTCTTCCATTGTAGATTATACCACTATCTTCTTACTATTTCTTTCATCCTACTTTCATTTTTCAAGTCACATCATTGTTAATATTAGTATTTACTTGAATAAGAGATCACAAGTTGTAGTGAATGAAAACATTGGTAGCTAGAATGGTCACGCCTAGGGGTCTATAGTCGTGGTATAGTCCTAACCCCACCCTAGTTCGAAAGGCTGTTGTTGGAGGCAGAAAACAGAGGCAGAGCACTTAGGATGATTTTGTCGATTCAACCGAGACTTATGGAGTGTTTTGACAAATGACTTCTAGGGGTTTGCACAGTGTTTTTAGTGGTACCAAGGCTAACTAAGCCTAAGTGTAGTAGGGTTTCTTGGTGTAAGAACAATAGTGCAAATGTGAAAATACGTGCAAAATAGAAAAAAATGTGAATGCGAAGCTAAATGCCAATGAAAATGCATGAAAATGTAAAGGAGTTTAATAGAGGAAGAATGACATTACCCTAAATAGGGGATTGGGGAACACTTAGTAATTACAAAGAAGAGGTGAAGAGGTACACGGTGTATAGATAGGCATAGTAGGTAGCATAGTCATAGTATCTGGGGTGTTAGGGTATGAAAACTAATGTTCGTTGTGAAGTTTGTGCCTACTGGGTTGGCTACCATGATGTCCTATGAGTTACAATGTGCTCTGGTGTGTTGGGTAGTGATGTAAAGGTGTTGAGTGCTTTGGGGTGTAGGGGTGCTTGGTTTGCTTTAGGTTTGTCAAGTGAAAAATGCCACATGAATGTAAAGTAGTCGACTGAAAAATGCTAATCGAAGTTTGAATTTTGCCAATCGCTAAAATGTGAAATGCTAGGGTATTTATAGGGTTAAGGTTGACATAAAGTATGGATTAGGTGCCATGTGGCATGCGGGTCGTTGGGGCTACGATAGACCCAACTATCCTCCCACTAGAGCAATTGGTGCTATGCTTTGGTGTGATCTAATGGACCCTAAGAGATTGTTGGATTATGACTACACTGCCAAGACTGAATGTGCTAGAGTTGAAAAAACTATAATACACCTGCACATAGTGCAATTTGGAGGCTATGCTCTGGGACTATGGTGTCCCCTCTTTGGAGCAGAGTCGAGTGTAGGTACAATTTTGGGGACAAGTGGGGGATGTAAAAGAGAAGCACATTGCTCATCTTACTTACTAGAGGAGTGTTGAGGCTAAGATGGAGGTTGGTGCTAAGCTTTGGAAACTTTTGGAGGTTGTCTCGCATTGCTATGCTAGCTATTCTTTAGAGTGTAGCTCAACAATTAGACAAATTTTGCAAAAAATGAAGTCCAGTGCTGGATACACTGCCTATACTTTGAAGCATAGCAAGGGAAAGTGAAAGTGTAACATTGACACTTAGATAAAATTTGGCAAAACTTGCAATCCTCATCCAGGCAGGAGGCATAGTCCTAGGAGTTAGAAAATTTGCCAAACTGTTTCTTGCATTTTGAGCTAGCTTGATGGATTTTGGCTTGACACTTAGGAAAAATAGCCACTGAAGTGCATGCTATGTTGAATATGCTCTAAAGCATAGCATGGGTAATGGGAGCATAGCACACCACTTAGAAAATTTTTGAAGCTGCTACCAACACTTAGAAGATTTTGCAAATCTAGTTTTGTATTAAATGTTATGTTGACTATGCTTTAGAGTGTAGTCCTAGTAGTGGAAGCATAGGCCTAACACTTAGAAAAATTTGTCTCATGTTGACACTTAGAAAAATTTATAGTTGAGGTGCTGGGGCTTGAATTTGATGGTGTTTCATTAGCCCCTCTTTGTTGACGTTTGGAGGAGTGGCTTGAGAGACATCAATAAAGAAACAAAAACACCATAGTAGGCACAATACCAACATTGCTCACCAGTACCCAATCAGATGGTGCTTTGTTGGGCTTGAGAGTGCTAAGGAAAATGGTATGTTGAGGGTAATGGATATGGGAATTTGAGTATAAAGGGAAATAAAGTGCAAAGGGATGTCATGCTGCTAGATGCAAAGTCAACAAAACTGACGATGATTATGGCACTAGGGTGGCTTGTTATCAAAATGATGATCTCTTTTCATAATGCTTATGAGAGAGCCAATGCCCATGGTATCAAAAAATGTATTGCCCCTAAAGTGTTGTCCTCTCATTGGAATGCTTATGAGAAGGTCAATGAAAATTTAGAGTTGGACCAGTTGCCAAATTTTTGCCTTTTCTTGATGAAATATTAGCTACGAGATGCTTATCATTGGGTGGACTGTGTGCTGCTCAACGAGATTTACTTAGAGGCAATCACATTGTATCTATAGGATAGGTGTTTCCTCCTCAGGATGAGTTGCATTACATCTCCTTGGGCTTTGACCAACCCATAGAGGTTGCCCATGGTATAAGTTGCGTTACGTCTACCATGGGCTCTATAGTTGACTAAAAGAATGGTGCCATGTGCATCAAAGAAGCTTGTAGGGAAGGTTAGGAAATGTAAGGTAAAGGGGTAAATGTGAGTAGGCTATAGTAAGGTAATAGGGATGTGTCCAACTAAGCACAGTAGAGCAATGTGATGACTTGCCATTGCGATGAAACATGTCTTTGAACAACAATCTTTGGGGCTTTGTCTTGTAAACACAATGCAAAGAAAATAAGAAAACAAACACACCATATGAGATAAGAGTAAACAAATGGTTGCAAGGATGCTGCAAGTGCAATGAGTGCTGGGCTAGTTGCAAGAGCTTGCAATGCCAAAGCATGAAGGCTAGTGTAGGTGCTAGAGTAAGAAGACTACAAAAGCTCTAGCAACCACATTAGAGGTGAGTGTCCATGCAATAGCAAAAGCTTGAAAAAATGAGTGAGAGGATCGGGGCCTTGATGTTGCCATTACTCTAGGAAGTTATGCTGATAATGAGGGCTCCAACCAATAATAAAATACCCATGGCTAGTAGTGTTGCTGGTACAACCTATGGCTAGCAATGCTGGTGATTGTAGCAAAAGCTCCGAAGGGCCAGCAAAATTTCTAAGGGAAAATTTGAAAGGTCAGCAAAATGCCAAGTGAAGATGAGTTGGAAGTATTATCACTCACTTTTCCGTAGAACTATGTATGTTTAACTGCAAACCTAGTTTAAGGTCTTGGTAGATCAAAGGTTGTACTAGTTTTAGGTCCTAGCAGATCATGATGTGTTAGTTTATAGTCTTAGTAGACTATGTGTTAGTTTAACATCATCATGAATAGTGAATGCTTTGCCAGTTTATAGTCATAGCAGACTATGTTGTGGGTGCCAGTTTAGTGTCATAGCCCAAGGACAATCTATGCTACTTTATAGCCATAGTGGACTTAGTATGCTAGTTTAACATCATATTACAGGAGTGTGCTAGTTTAATGTCATAGTGGACAAGTGTTATGGACACTAGTTTAATGTTGTAACCCAAGGACGCTTTGTGCTAGTTTAACGTCATAGCGAACTCTTGCTTACCTTGCTTTTGTTGATGCATCATTGTGTTTAGGTGTAGTAGGGCTTCAGACACGAATGGTTGATCAGATTAGAAAACTCATTACCATCTAGATTAGTAAGCCTAAATGCTCCATTGTAATAGGCCTTTGTGACCAAGAAAGGCCCTTCCTAGTTGGCTAAGAATTTGTCTATGGGTTCACAAACGACCTTAAGTACTAAGTCCCCATTCTTGATTGGGCGTTGATGCTGATTATGGTGGTGCTTTCTTTATTACTTTTCTTAATACCACTTAATGCAATCAAGTGTCTACATGCACTCCTCCTTTATAGAGTTGACGTCAATGATTCTCAACTCATTATTTTGGGCCTCATCAATGAAGCTTGAGACGATCATGTGGAGTGATGGGATTTATAATTCAAGAGGTAAAATTGCTTCAAACCCATACACAAGGCTATATGGGATCATACCTATTACCATTCTATGTGTTGTGCAGTGGGCCCATAGTGCGTAGACCAGCTACTCATGCAATCGTCATTTGCTATTGCTAAGCATCCTGTTTAGAAGCTTAACAATGACCTTGTTTGTAGCCTTTGCTTAGCTATTCACCTATGGGTAGTATGGTGATGAAAAGGAATACTTAATGCCAAAGTGTTTGTGGAAGGCTTTGGTTTTTTCATTGCTAAATTATGGTCCATTGTCTATGACTATAGTCATGGGTAGACCAAATTGGGTCACTATGTTATCAAGGATGAATTTGCAAATCTGTTGCATTTTTATCTTCCTAAAGGGAATAGCTTCAACCCATTTGGTAAATTATTCAGTTGTGGTTATGATGAAGCTATGTCCTATGGAAGACTTAGGCATGATAGGTCCTATGATATCCAACCCCCAACGTTGGAAGGACGATGTGATCAGCATGGTATGTAGCTCAGTGGGTGGCATGTGCATTAAGTTGCCATGCCATTGACACACATTGCACATCTTGACCTTGGAAACACAATCCCACTTCATGTAAGGCCAATAGTAGTCTAAGAATCTGATTTTCAATGCCATTGCCCTAGGTGCTATGTGACCTCAGCAAAATCCCTCATGGACTTCATCAATGATCATTTACACTTCGTTGTCGCTAACACAAGTTAGTAGTATGCCATCATAGGATCTATGAAATAGTGTGTTATCACCTATGAGGACATATTGCCATGATCATTTTCACACTGCATCCTTTTGGGCAATGGTTAGATGTTGTGGAGGCTCACCCTATTGAAGGTATGTCTTAGTGTCATCGTACCATTCTTGTGTGTGAGTTGTGCTTGTTATGGCTATAGATGCAATGTTAGTTGCTTGTGTAATAGGTTTTGTGTAATCTATTACTAAGGTGGGTAAGGCATGAAACATATTAGGTGCAATGCTTAAGGCTAATGTGGCTAATGTGTCAACAATAACATTTTTTTATGGGGAATATGTTGGATATCTACAATTGCAAATTGTTTGAGAAAGTGCTTTGCCAAGTCACAGTAAGGTTGTAACTGTTGTGCTTTATAATCATAAACCTATATAACTTGGTTAATGACTAACTATGAATCACCTCAAATCGTTAGGTTTTGGATTCCTAGGCCATGGGTTGCTGAGATACCTTTAAGGAGACCTTCGTACTCTACCACATTATTGGTGCAAGGAAATACAAAGTGATAAGTGAAGGGTTAGATCTCTCTAGAGGGAAATGTAATTAGGGTAGCAACACTACCCCCTTGAGAGTTGAAGCACCATTGGAGTGTAAGATTGCATCAAATCTAGTAGGCACTTGGCTTATGTTGCTAACATGCTCATCTGGAAATTCTGGATCTATTGTTGCTTGATTATGTACTAGTGAAGCTATGAGTTGTGTAGCTATTTCTTAAATTTTGGTTGATTCTTGTACTATGTAATGTAGGTCAAACTTTGTGGTTATTGCTTTCTAATATGCAATTTGACTACTTTCATAAATGTTCATGGTGATGGCATATAATACATTGCTTTTACAAATGATGTTGACTTGGTTGCAGAAAAGATAATGCCTCCACTTCTTAAGTGCAAAGACCAAGGTGAGGTAGTTCTTTTTCACATCATTGTATTTTGCTTCGTGGGTCACTAATGCATGGCTTAAGTAGTATACCAGGACCTTTGCACCATCATCTTACTTTTGGCAAAGTAGAGAAGAGATGGATGCATTGGAGGTCACAAGGTAGATGTGGTATGGTTTATCTCCTTGTGGAGGGTAGATAGTCGAAAGTTAAGCTAGCTCCTGTTTAAGTTTGTCAAATGCCTTTTGGAATTAAGTAGTCCACTTGAAGTGGATTTTATTTTTGAGTAGATGTTGCATTGGCTACAACTTGTTAGTTAACTATGCAATAAACCTACAAATGAATTGCAATTTTCCTTGTAAACCATGTAGCTCCTTAAGGTTAGTTGGTGGTGCTAAGTTGATGATGGCCTTAACCTTATCGAGGTCTATGCATATGCCTACTTTTGATACTACAAAACCTAGCATGCAACCCTTCTTGATCTTGAAGACACACTTCTTAGGGTTTAACCTAAGTTCATGTTTAAGGTAATGTTTGAGCACATGACCTAAGTCATCTACATGGTTGTGTGTCATTTTGAACTTAACTACTATGTTGTCAATGTAGTCATTGAACAAATCTAACAAGTAATTGCTAAAGATGTATGTCATGACTCGTTGATAGGTTGCTCGTATGTTCTTTAGTCTAAAAGGCATCATTGTGTAGCAGAATATATTCCAAGGGGTCATAAAGGTAGTACTAAGTTGGTGCTCTAGGTTGATCTGAATCTAGTTGTAACTAGAGAATCCATCCATGAAGGACAATAAGGCATGACCAACCATAGTATTGACCAATTGATCAATACTAGGCAATAGAAAATTGTCTTTAATGATCACCTTGTTTAGATCCTAGAAGTCTATACAAATGTGTATGCTTCCATTTTTCTTAAGTATAACCATGATGTTGGAGACCCCATCTACATAGTCAACTACCCAGATGAAACCAACCTTGTAAAGCTTGGTGATTTCATCATAGATTGCCAATGCCAGCTCATGCCTAACCTTGCAGGCTTTCTACTTAACTAGTTTTACTCAAGGATCAAGGATTATGTTGTGCTACACTATGCAAGGATCTAGGCTTGGAATGTCTTTGTAAGATCATGAAAACACTTTGATGTTATCATTGAGGACTTTAGTGATGCTCTGGATGTGTTGAGGCTCTAATAAGGAACTAAGTCTTAATGTTTTTGCCTTGCCACTAACTGTTGTTATAGGGAATTTGATGAAAGTATCCTTAGTGACGTCACCTACCTTTAGATCTAGGGCTTTGACTAGATGGTTTAGCCAGTCTAGTAATGCCTCTATAGATCTTATATGTTTGTCATGGGTTCTAGGCTCAAGGTCTAGGCATTTGGTATCGACGCATTATGTGAGGTCACCATGAGGCCCGATAAGGACCAAAGGTGAATGAAGATGCCCGCATGTGCTCATGTTGCAATCCTACCAAGTATCCTTCAAAACACCCAAAAGGAGTGTCAGATCGCACCTATCTTAAATGAAGTCAAAATGCATAAAATAAGAAAAATAATGTAATAAAGATTCACCTAAGTGTGCAAATGTGGAGTTAGAGAAGCAAGTATGTGGGCTGGTTTTGGGCCTTGGTAGGTCATGGAGTGCTAATTTAAGGTCTTCGCATACCATGATTTGCTAGTTTAAGGTCATAGAGAACCATTAATTATGAAATTTTCATTATTTTAGGCAAGGCTAGGAGCACTTGGAATGTGGAGTCAGGCTAGGCAAAGATAAGGAAATGATAGCTATGCCTTGGGAAAGCACCCTAGCATGTGACATTGGCGCACAGTGGAATGGGCAATGTCATGGATGGGAGACAGTGCATGAGGCAAGAGTGTAGTGTGGTAGTTAGTGTTCTTTTTGAAAATTTTTTTTCATGTTTTTGTGCTATGCTTCCTAGGGAGCATGGCCAAAAGTTAGAAATTTTGACAATTTTTGGAGCTGTGCTCCATGGGGTTCATAGTTAATAGTTATAATGTTCGAGTAAGATTTGCATAGGTTATGCCCCTAAAAGAAAACCTATAGTTAGGAATTTTTTTAATGAGCGCCCTGGGCTATGCTTCCTGGAGTTAGAAAAGATTTGAAAAATTTGCTAAGTATAAAAATAAAATATTTTCCAAGTGTGAAAATAAAATGCCAAATGTGAGAATGTTAAGTGCAAGAATGCTAAGTGTTAACATGCCACATGTAAAAAAAAATTTGAAGTGTATCATAGTTGCCAAAATGCCAAACTTGCAAGTTGAATGTGCCAAATTGCAAAAATATGCAAATTGACACAATGCACAACATGCAAATGTCAAGTAAAATGCTAATGCTACATTAATGCTATACCCTAGTGAGCACTAGGCATGTCAAATATATGTACTGACTTTCTATACCTATGAGGCTTGTAGGGGATCCTAAGGATATAGTTTTTTCTAAGTTATACTTATCCTACATTAACTTTGCTAATTTTTCTAAGTGTATTTTTGTGCATCTAATGTATACTAATACTTTTTGCTACTCTTGCGGTTGTAGGGTATTGTTGAAGTATATTCTCATTATGGTGGAGCTTGTTTGTTATATGAGTGAGCTTGTATCAAACACACTCACACTAGACATGTGTGTAGGTTACTAGGTGGTATGGTTTCTACTAGGAGCATGTGAGTTCTTGAAATTCCTGCTCCAACACTTCAGTGTGATGATGTGGTCACACTTAATTGCAAAAGCTGCTAGTGTTATCATGGAGACATTACTGTCTAGGGTAAATTGGAGCATTTTGAGATTCATGTTCGATGAGCCCACTATCGGTGATGGTGGAGTAGGAGGTTCAGGCTAAGGCCCTAAAGGCATTAGGCCTTTGTCCAGGATCTGGAAAATGCTAGAATTCAACTATTATAGTAAGAGCAACACTCTCTTTGTTGCTTGGTGTGTGTATACTCTATTCTAGAACCCACGTGGGATGGTGTATTGTGCTCGAGGGTAAGTGTTCCTATTATTTTCTCCTCTTTTTTTTCAGCTATTAGCTCATACTAAGGTGTTAACTGCTCATGTTTGTTACTAGGTTTAGCATTGATGAGCATGGCCTACATGATGAGGAGGAGGTCCTAAACCTAACTCGATTTACCTTGCAAGAATTTTCATTCTACGAGAGCATTCATGTGGGGTGATCAGGTAGATTGGATTTGACTTGGTAGACTACCCTCACTGGTATCCAAAAGCCTATGAGAGGTGTCAGATCCATAGTTGGCCAGATGCAGAGTGGATGGCTAGTGTGCCCAGTGTTGAGGGGGCATCCATTCCACCACCATCATTGTGCAAGCTATTTGTCCTGCATAAGTAGTTTATCACTTTGCCCCTATGCATTTGCTACTCTACCTTTTACATGATGCTAACTTTGCCTTCTTTACCCATATTGCAGCTATAATTGCTTCAGGAGAGATCATAGTGGTTACTACAAGTTGCATTGAGGCCACCCTTATCATGAAGTATGGTGATGTTGAGGGTGTGTAGC
Organism: Gnetum montanum; assembly: GCA_015680685.1. Classification (NCBI taxonomy): domain Eukaryota; kingdom Viridiplantae; phylum Streptophyta; class Gnetopsida; order Gnetales; family Gnetaceae; genus Gnetum; species Gnetum montanum. The sequence continues at coordinate 284,350 of MNCI01022155.1, read as the reverse complement.
ATTGGTTGTGCCACCAAGCCCCAGCAGAGTTGACTAGTAGGCTTACGAGGGCTAGGATGATGAGCCTTTTCTTGGCCCTTAGCCCAAGCATTTCGATGGTTGAAATGGTAATCATTATTGATTTAGTAATGATGCTCACCACTTTGTCACATGGGTATGTGGTGTTTTGTGGACCTCTTTGGCCTTCCCTCTAATGGCCCAGTGGTCATTGATAAGACCAATAGAGAGGTGAACCATTGAGGTGATATTGAGAAGTGGTTAGGAACTTCTCAATCTTGCAAAGGCATATTCATTAAGGATGTGTAGGTGCATGTGGTTCATGAGCTTTACCCTTTCTTCTATGTCTGTGCATTTTTGAAGTTACTCTCCCAAGGAAGAATCCTTAGGGTGGAGCAAGCTTGAGTGATGAAGGATGTGCTAGAGAAGGGCACAAGGTACAACTAGGTCTCTCACATTATCGATGACCTACATGCCAAGATCATCAAGTTGTGTTACAACCTCTACGTAAGGTCCCACATGCACTTTGCATTCTTTTTAGGATACCTATGAAGGTTTGCGGACCTTCTAGTGGTTCACAAGGATGAACAATGGGTGGTGGAGGATTGCACATAGCTCTCAAATCCATGTGTCAAGCATTTTTTTGCTACCACATGAGCATAAGACCCCCTAGAAGCAATTGGTAAGTCATTTTTTGTAATGACTAAAGGTCACTTGGGATGATCTCACTACTCACATGATAGTGTAGGTGAGGCCCTACCAGTTGGTACCAAGAATGTGGCTAGGACGGAGTGTTACATTGCCAAGATGGTGGAACCATCTAAGGAAAAGATTAAGAGGCCATGTCCCATAGGGGAGCCTACATGGGAAGTTGAAAAGGTGGGTGGCAAGAAGATCCACTTGAAGTTTCATAACTTGCACATGGATGTTGTAGGTTAGTATGAGTCATTGGATGCATTTTTTAATTTTATGTATTTATATTTTTAGGCTTTTTACACTATTCTATATTATGCTAAGTTGTTATGCTAAGTGTTAAAATGCTAATATTGACATGCATGTGAATTGTTGGAATTAGGTGAGAGGGCTCTAAGAGTAATGGAGTTATCTCCTCAAATTGAGAAGGAAGAGGCACAGTAGGAGGAGCTATGTGAGGCTACAAAGGTCCTCCAATAGTTGGAGGATGAGGAATTGCATCACCCTGATGGGGGTGATTTTGATAACTTCTTTGATGGTGTGTATCTAGATGATCCCTCTACTCTCACACATGAGGGTTTACTAGGTGCATGCTTTGAGTTGGCATTTGTTACTACTCTCTTTATGCCTTTGCATCTTTGGATTTTTGATTCTTTCTAAATGTGTTATTGCATTGTAGCCACATAGGTACCTACCAATGGTCTAGTGTCCACCTCTACCTACCGTATGGAGCCATGGGTAGAAACATCCAACAGGTTCACCTTTAGGGAAGGTCTAGTTAAGGACATGGTGGACTACCTATAGCAGGTAGATCCCTAGCTTGGTATGCATGTGATGTTTTTTTACTTGTCTTGCTTTACTAATTTGAAACTTAGTCTGTGGCTAACGTTGATTTGCTATTGTATGCCACCAAGTTCTAAGCTTTGTTGGGATTTGAGCAGGCTAGCCAAAGTAGATACTATTCCTGAGTTTTCCCCTAAGGTAGAGCAAGTGCCCCACCACATGTACAAGGTAGCCAGTAAGTGCGTGCTTTCATGTGTAAAAGTGTTATGGTTTTATAGGTGCACAAATAAGAAAATGTGGAAATGGGTGCATGAGCTCTAGGATAGGGCAGTGAGCTAGGATGCTAAGATGGAGGACTTGCAGTTCCATTACAATTTCTTTGTGGCTTGCACACGAGGGCACAATACCTAGTGGATAGCCAAGATTGACTATGCTAGGTATTGGTTGGCAATATGAGTCAAGAATGAGGCCACTAGAGAGATTATCGAGTAGAATTTGTAGATGGACTTGTTAGCCCAAAAAAACCAAGATTGGAAGGGTTACAGTGCAAAGGTGTATTAGTGTAGGCAAACTCAGAAAAACCATAAGCACCAGTACAAGAACAAGTGAAATGCATACCTTAAATGGTACAAAGAGGAGTCTGTCAAATTTCATTGCTGCAATATGTTCCTTGAGGAAATTGGCAGGACATGTGCTTACGAGTTGTTTGCTTGTCATGTAGTGGTGAGTGGGTCTCCAGAGAGCTAGATTATTGTGCCCTTAGGAGAGGATTCTTCTACTACATTTTTGATGGAGCCACCTGTATGGACCATCATGGACAAATGTAAGACCCTTGTGGGTATTGATTCTGGCCAGGAAGACTAGATGTAGCTTTCAGAGGCTAAAATCCTTCAGCACTTGGAGGTGGGCCTTGATAGATTTCCTTCAAGGATCGATGCAGAACCCTCTCAAGTTAGTTTTCTTTTGCTATTTTTTTTCATGTCATGCATTTGCTAATTCATTTGTTGTTGTGTGTTGCTTTAAACAAGCACTAGGTGATATTGTAGGTCCCAACAGAGTAGTAGAGAAAGAGGAAGGAAGCCTTAACCTCTACCAAACACCACCGGCTAAGCAATCTTGATGTAACCATGCTATTTGGGAAATTTTACAATTTTTTGGCCATTTTTGTTGTACAATCGTGCATTGTATATTTTTTATTGATGGAGATGTAATAATAAAATATTTTTGCTATGATATTACATGCTATATATAGTTTTGCATTCATTTGCTAAGTATTAAGTGCTAATAATGTGCTTGGTTGATGTGATTTGGCCTCTTGTGGGCCCCATGCCAATTGAAGGCCATGGCGGAAGGTCCATTGCTAGTTTTAGGCCATTTTGGATCATGATGATTGTTAGTTTAAGGCCATTTTAGGCCACAAATAAAAGAAAAAATGTGCTACCAATTTTAGGCCATGGTAGGCTATAATGATAGTTTTAGGCCATTCTGGGGTGCTATAATGAAAGTAAAAGGGTTGTTAGTTTTTGGCCATATTAGGCCATATACTAGATTAAGGCCTTTTATGTCCATGATGTGTCAAGGAAGGTGGCCAATTGTAGGCCATGGTGGGTTGTGTGTTTTTTTTTTTTTTTTTTGCAATTTTGAATTTTATGTATTTTAGTGGTTTTTAATGCATAAGAAAACTAAAGGAAAATGTATAAATAGAAGGAATGCATGCATAATAAAATAAATGATGTAAAACATAAGCAACCATGTGAAGTGTAATTGCACAAGAAAAAGGAAAATGAAGCATGTGGAGATTAGGGGAAAATAGGAACCTAGCACATGTTGAACTAAGGGGTTTCCTTAGTTGTGTAGTTGCTTCTTAACCTGATGTGGGTTGGAGGGTGCATAGGGTTTGGATAGCATTAGGCAATATTTGCCCAGATCTTCATTCATGATGTTGAAGGGCAACTCTACCTAGAGAGCTTCCTCGAGGAGGTTTTAGACTTCTTTTGGTTCTTTGGGTGGGTCTATTAGACAAGGTTGACCCTAATTCTCCACGGGTGGCATGTCATCAGGGAAATCTACCTCCAATCCTTATTCTGTGTTAACATTGTTGATGGTCGAAGGGGCTACATTGTCACCATGTATGATCACTTCTACATCTTTGTATCGAAGGTGGATCTCTTGGTGGATGGATGAGGAGACTACCTACAATTGGGATAACTAGGGCCTTCCCAGGATCAAATTGAACCCAACCATCTCCTCAATGACAATGAATTCAATTGTTGTGGGGAATTACTCCCTTTCCATGAAAGCTATTGTGACCATTACCCTTACCACAACACATGACTTGTTGCATGATTTCAGGCATGTTGTCTTTGTAGGTTTGATTTGATTGGTGAGACCAAGCTTGTTGAAAACTAGGAATGGGATGACATTAGTTGCTACCCTGTCGTCGACATGCATACTACAAATCTTGCACTAACATACGTGGATAGTTATGTGCATTGGTGTGGTGGTGACTTAACCCTTTTCAAGGTCAACCTTAATTGCCTCATCACAAAATGCTAGATCTGTTGAACTCGATTCTTGAGGTGTAGGGGAAAGCATCACAATGTAGATGGCTTGTTCATCCACTGGGATGTCCTCCTTAATAGGGATGGAGGTCAACATGTGAATTAATGTTTCACGGTGAGTGGAGGAGGTCATGACCAAGTAGTACAGGCTCAAGGTTGTGTTTTTTTATTTTAGATCCTGTTTGACTTGTGCCAATGCATCTAGGAAATCCTTCCCACTATTTGTTACTTTATTACTTATTTTTCTTGCTTTTGAGCCTTAGTGCTTAGTCATTGATTACTTGTAGTGGAATTCTCAATCAATGTGACCATGGGAATAGAAGACAAGGGGATAGGATTAGGGGGACTTAACTCCATGCGTTCCCTAATCATCCTATCATCAAGGCATTCATTGGGCCTCTCAAGCTACCACCTAGACTACCTAGTGTTGTATGTAGGATGAGGCCTTGGGCTAGTAGGGCTTGATGTAGTCCCCACCACTAGACTCTAAGTAAGCAAGGAGTAAATGTTGTGGGATCCTGATGATGAAGGATGTCTAGGTTACTATTGCCATAATGTGCTGTGAGACCGTCATCACAAAGGATGTTATGAATGCTGAAGGTAGCGCTCTAACAACAAAAGAGAACCTCAAACTGGTTGATGCTGAGGAAGCCCTAGGATTGCTAGAGGGCACTTGAACCATGAATGGCTCTTCTGCTAATTCTACATCATCATCAATGTTGAAGGCATTGATGATGTAACCTGAACCACTTATGTTGATGGTAATGGTAGAACTAGTGCAACCTGAAATGCTAGGGATTAGAGGCTTGTCTAGTGTAGCTACTGATGGGTTTCTGAAGAGCTCATAGTAGTGGTCATGACACTTTTGAGCATCCTCAGACATCTACTTATATTGGATGTGCCCAACATTAAGTAGTTGACCAAAGAGCTCTAATGGCTTAATGGAAAATAGTGTGTACTTTGATTAGTCCTTGCACTCAAGGTTTGGCCTTGGGATAGCTTACCCTATGGCCATTGGTGATGTGGACTAGGGGGCTATTGCAATGCCAAAGCTAGATGCTTTGCTATTGGCTAGGGCCTTGGGTTCCTTAGCCATTCATTTGACATTGTTTGGTGTGGCCTCATTGGTCATCGTTGCAATGATTGTAGTTGCCTTGCCATTTTTCTTGTCTTTCTTTGCATGTGCATTTTTATAGGCCACGTAGGCTAGGTCCTTAATAGCCTCTACTACATCCTGAATGCTCTTCATTTGAGAAAATGCTTGGCTTAGGGAGTGTGGGGCAAGGTAGTATAGCTTTGACATGATGAAGTCATTTATTGCACCTTTGAAAATGGTTAGTAGGTGGATTTCTATGATGGGCTCATGAATTTCATTAAGTGTGATGCTCTAGTGATGAATGAATTTTTGTATGGGCTCTAAGTGGCCTTTCTTGATTTGCATTAGTTGACCTAGGATTACCTTAGGCTTCAAGTTATACTTGAAGTGAGTGATGAATTAATTGAGCAATTCCTCCAAGGAAGATATGGAGGCCTTAGGGAGTGTATAGTACCAGTATAGTACCTTGCTAGTTATAGATATGGTAAGAGAACAAATGATTGCATGTAGCCATGCCTACAATAGAAGGCATTTAAAATGGAAGGTCACTAGATTGGCATTAGGATTCCCCTCATCGTTATATTTGGTAAACTAGGGAAGTTGGATTCTAGGAGGTAGGATTAGTGATGGGATTGTAAGACTAATTGGGTCATCTTGGTAAAAGTCCATCACATGGACCATTTTAGAGGAGTTAGCCTTAAGCTGCTTGACCTCCTCAATGAGCGTTTGAATGAGCTAGAATGCTTGGTCCAAGCTCAAGGTAGGTGCAGTAGGCTACATTAGTTGTGCTATCCATTGTATTGTTTGAGTGATCCATGACCTCGCTATGGGTTGTGCCACCATGTGAGATACCTATTGTGTGTGCTATTGCATGTTCTATTATGTATGTTGTTGCTATGTGTGCTATGCCATGGGCACAGAGGTGAGGACCCACCACGTGGTTATGGCTTGGGATAGTATAGGTGGCACCAAAAAGACAGGTAGTATGTAGGACACTTGGCTCATATGTGGCTGGGACATTTGCATCATGTGCATGTAGGGCTGCATCAACATCATGAATGCCAACATTAAGTATTGCATAGATTGTGTTGAGACCATGAAAGGAAGAGTGGTAGATGATCCTACACCCTAATGTGCATGCGGCACTTGATGGTTTGCCACTATAGGTGTTGACCTAGAGGATGATGATGAGGATGTCACTGCCTCAAAGAAGGTGGATGATTGAGATTGCGAAGGGATGAAACTAGAGGTAGCCTATTGGAAAGAGGTGTAAAAGGGATTCTAATTCTTTGAATGAGCTTTGAACTCATCCTTCGAATCCTGCAGGGGCTCCTCATAGTTGGTTGCTATATCATGCTTATTTGACCCAGTCAATCAAATGAGTTGGTTGAGCATCCACTGAGAGGTCTCAGTTAGCAAGATAAAATCATTATTGGTAGGGAGGTATTTGCTCCCATTCCAATGTATAATTTCATAACTTCATTTTGCATCCATTTCTTATTGGTCTAGAGATAGACCCACTTGGATTTTCATGCAAAGAAATTTATATTTTTTATTGTCAAGTACCATGTAATCAGGAGGTTAATTGCATAGTCTAAGTGACTATCGTTGCTCTAGTATGGGATTGGGAGGATAGTCAATTTGTATCACCTGCTGGATAGGCCAAGCAACAATTATGCTTAAGGCAGAGGTTGAAGGCTGTATGGGGTTCATGATGCAATGCTATACAAAAATGCAAAAGTTGCAATGATAAAAAATGGCTAAGTATAGAAAATTCTGAAAAATGAATATGCAATAAAATGTTAAACAATGTTGAAGAAAGAAAATGACCAAGTTTGAAATTTGTCAAAAAATGGCTAACTCTAAATATGTTGCTAAAAAGTGACTAACTTTGGTGTTACACTCACTACACATTGTATAGACAGGCATAGTAGGTAGTGTAGTCATAGTCTATAGGGTGTCTAGGCTATGAAAACTAATGTTTTCCATGAAGTCTATGCCTACTAGGTTGTTTGCCATAGTGTCTTGGAGGCTACAGTGTGGTTAGCGGTGCTTTAGGTCTGTTAAGTGAAAAATTCCACGTGAATGCAAAGTAGCTGATTGAAAAACTCCAATCAAAGTTTGAATTTTCCAACCACTAAAATGTGAAATGCTAGGGTATTTATAGGGTTAGGGTTGACATAAAGTGTGGATTGGGTGCCACGTGACATGAGGGTAGTTGGGGCTACGCTAGACCCAACTACGCTCCCACTAGAGCAACTGGTGCTATTCAATGGACCCTGAGAGACTACCAAAATATGACTACATTTCCAAGATTGCATGTGCCAGAGTTGAAAAGACCACAATGTACCTATAAACAATGTAGCATAGTGCAATTTGTAGGCTATGCTTCGAGACTACGCTCTTCCCTCTTTTGAGTGGGGTCAGGCATAGGTAGAATTTTGGGAACAAGTGGTGGTACAAAAGAGATGAAAATTGCTAATCTTTCTTGTCGGAGGAGTGTTGAGGCTAATATGGAGGCCAACGCTAAGCTCTAGAAGCTTTTGGAGGTTGTCTCGCATTGCTACGCTAGCTACACTCTAGAGCATACCTTGATGATTAGAAAAATTATACAAAAATTGAAGTCTAGTGTTGGCTACACTCTAGAGCATAGCAAGGAAAGTGAGAGTGTAGCATTGAAACATAGAAAAAATTTGGCAAAAGTTGTAGTCCCCATTTAGGCTACACTGACTACACTATAGAGCATAGCATGAGGGGTGGCCCTAGGAGTTAGAAAATCTACCAAACTATTTCTTCCATTTTGAGATAGCTTGATGGCTTCTAGCTTGACACTTAGGAAAATTGACCATTGAAGTACATGCTACGCTAACTACACTCTAAAGTTTAGTAGGGGCAATGGGAGTGTAGCAAAAAATTTAGAAAAGTTTTGTAGCTACTGCCAACACTTGGGAAGATTGTGCAAATCTCGTTCTATGCTACATGTTATGCTGACTACGCTCTAGAGCATAGTCCTAGTAGTGGGAGTGTAGGCCCAACACTTAGAAAAATTTTCCTTGTGCTGAAACTTAGATAAATTTGTAGTTGAGGTGTTGGGGCTCAAATTTGGTGGTTTTTCATAAGTAATGAAGAATAAAATATTACTATTTATTATCTTCAACATTGCATAAGCAATGTCATAGTTGATCTTCATGACTTTGATGAGTTCCACTTATATTTCCCTATAAATATGCATTCACTAGCCATATTTATGACACTGTTCAACTAGTAGATAGTCAATTTTTTGCATTTTGGTTTTTATTCTAAATAGTAGTTAGAAAGTATTCACATAGTGGAATTAAGCTAATTATCTAGGGTTTATTTAAGTGGATTGTATCTAGATATAGTTCAAGATGGTAATAAGATGAAGATTAATTATCTTTCATTGTAGAATTCTATCTTATAATAATTTATCATTTTTATCATTTAACTTCTATTATTATTTTAGCTCTTCTTTGGCACTATGTTTATGTTTTCATTATAATATAATGACTTGGTAAAATGAGTGTAGCCTAATCTAGAGCATAATACGCATTTACTTAGTAATCCCAGTAGTGGTTCACTTGGTATATCTAATAGCATAAATACTTGATAATCCCAATGGTGGATGTACAAGTCTAGGACATGATAAATAATTTGAGAATTAAACACTCATTGTCTTAGGCTAGATTAGGATTTATTTTCATGTTTAGTTAATTTGTTATTAATATAATTTCTTATGTTTTCTCTTAATTTAGACTATGAATTAACTATACAAATTGAAGAACCACTACAAGCCTAGGTGGGAGGACATTGGTCACCTAATAAGACCAAATGCTAACACTATTCCATCCATGGAATATGACATAGTCTATTGTAACGCTTATAGATTGTATCATTGGACATTGGATATAGTCACCACTCATCATTTGGTGTTGTTGCTAAGGATGGTATTAGTAGTTTAGTTTTGTTATTTAGCATTATAAAAGATCATTATCAAAGATTTAATAATTTATCTATCAAAGTAATTAATGTTGGTTAACCTCACACACATAAATTGAGTCATGTATGTTTCTCACATATCTAACAACCCACAACAATCATGAAATCTTGTAAGGGACAATGATAAAAATGATAATAATGAAGATTGATATGTATCATTACAAGTGAGGATTTCTTACGTTTACCAAGATCCTTATCTTCATGACTTCACTTTCATGTTCCATCAGGATGGACAATTCTAATGAAGGAACTTGTAGGGTATTATTGTACTTCCAATAGATAGAGTAGCTCCATTCATGCTTCAAGTAGTATTTTTAAGGTTTAGATTTGGTCATCTTATAGATGACTATTATGTTGAAAAGTATGTATCTAGACCTTATCAAATGATGGAGATCCAACACACACTAGACCATTAAATATAGAGTAGATAAAAGCTTAGTAAGGGAAAGTATATTATAATTATGACATCCTAGGTAGAGAAGGGACAAAACCATTGGCCTAGAAGGTTTCACCACAAATGATCCATCTCACATTCTCCTTTCTTCAACACTAAAGACTTTGAACACTCAAGGCTACATTCTACATTAGTAGACAATCATATAGGAGATGGATAAGGTCTAATAATGAGAAGGTCTTTAAGGCCTAGAAACTTCAATAGGCCATAAATAAATGTACACAAGGATAATGGAGGAAAATTAATTTAATATGCTTCTCCTAAATATCATTCTTCTTCTTCTAGATTATTAAGCTTTAATGCTAATGAATGTAAAAGAGGAAAAATAGTCTTTAAAAAACCCTAGTAAGATAACTTGATGGATCTTCCAAGAGAAATCTTGAGATACCTAAAGACAAAAGATAGGAAAGAAGACATAGAAGGGAAAGAAGAAGAAATCATCATGATTGACTAGGTAGAGACTATGATCTTAATGATGATGTTGACATGCTAGATAAAGATGATGAATCATTATTGACAATAACTAGTATGATCATGATCTATGAGGTAGTAATAATCATAACTATACATTAAAAGGAGAGTTACATCAAGTGGATAGAGATAAAAACATTCTTAAATTTGAGGGAGGCTCAATGTAGATTTATAGAATCACCTACAAGGCTTCCATGATATCTATGCCTTGCAAAACATTGAGAGAAAATGAAAGAAGTTCAAGTTGTTCATAATAAATCTCATCAAACAAATAAAAATTTAGTACATATTATTAGAGCTTAATCTATAGGCCATGGACCATAATGCTTAAGCTCTCTAATAAGAAGTATTAGAATTGTTTAATAATTTCTAAGTTGAGGAAGTAAATGACTTATCTAAGAAAGAGTAGTTATGCCATATCATAAATGGGTTGAGAAATAAAACTCATTAAGTACTTGGAATATATGCCTAGTTGTTGTTGTAGAAACATCATCCTACACCTAATCAATTTAAATAGCTCTTTTAGGTGGTTACTGATTTATAGTACCACCATGGCATAAATACCTCCAAATAGCTTGTATTGGTATAAATGAGATAAATATGGATAAGTATATTTAATAGTAAAAGTTTTCTTGAGAAACTATTTTTTTGTATGTAACCAATATCTATCCTTTTAACTATCCCTCAACATTATTATGAGAATCAAATAACTTTCTTGTAAGTCTAGCTTTAAATCATTCATGACTAATATAATGAATGAGAGGTTTTATAGAAGATGTTAATATTTAATTATGAGTTATCTTATAGCTAACTTTCTAAAGTTGTATCACAAAAGTTTTGCTAAATAGAACAAGTAACTAAGATAGATAGATTATTTGAAAAGCTTAAATTATATAAAGATAACATTAATTCTATTTTAAACTAATTTAGAATCGACACTTGTAAAAGCTATCTCATTTAATTAGAGTAATAGGAGAAAGCTAAACCTCATCTCATAGAGAAAATAACTTATTCTAAAATTAATAATTCATCCAAACATAGCTATGCAATATTTAAGCTAGGTAAGTGAGGAAAAGCTATTCAATTCAAATACTAACTGAGAGATGATAGCTAAAAGAAATAGATAAAGCATACTTATAATGACATTATATAAAATAATATTTACTATTTTTTTACCAAGACTTTTTCTCTTCTGCCCTTCATCTTATTTTTACTTCTACTCTAGGATTTATATACTAGCCATTGGTAGTTACAATATTTACAAAAATTAATGCTTAATATGCCTCACATTTTCTTCATATAACTATAAGGCATTAAACAACTATTTAGTTTTTTGACAAATTTTCTCATTCTTTGAATCTAGAATCCTTCTACTAATAACTACTATGAGAACCTTCCACAACTAATAAGAGCTTTAATATCTTGATTCATTGCATTTGGCTTAGCACTATCAAGTTTTCTAAGAATATCTTCAACTCCTAATCCATCTAAATTTCATTTTGTCATTGAATTACTTATTTCAATTAGCGTAGCTCCTACACTAGAATAATATTGTTCCAATTTAAGCTTCTTCTTAGCAGTTTCATTCATAATTCTTGTAACTACCATCATCATCATGTCTAAGAAATCTTGTTTATACTATGAAAGTAATTTTTTTTCTAGCTAACTCATACAAATCTTGAGCTATTCTCTTCATTTGTACAAAAATGGTTTTTCTTCCTTGAATTTCTACAATTTTATCTTTAGTTCCCTACAATCATTCCCTATCATAGTTCACTTTAGTGATTATGTCTTTCAAGTTTGTTAGAGCTAGGTAGAAATAATTTAAATCCTTATTTTGGTTAGCCTGTTTAGATCTCATAACAACTAGTCTTTCTTCTAGCTATGCCATATCTTGTTCTTTATTTTCTAGCAATGATTCTTTAATGGTAATCATTAAATTGACTTAATCATTCTCTTCCTTGAAGCTATTTAATTCTTCCCATAACTTTGATGCCTCTTTTTCATTTTGCATGAGGTATTCTTTAAGCTTGACTATTTGACTATCGACTATTTGTTCCATATTATTAATTAGAACAACTATAATCTTTGATATGTCTTGATGAGACATCATAAGCTTCTGCTTTCTAGTTTGTGGATCATCCTTTATATATTGAAAAATGACACTATATTTTTTTTATGGTTCTATAAGAAGCTTTTAGCTTAGTATAATTGGCCCTTCTTTTTCTATGACCTTGAAAAAATGGTACAATCCTTTCATCAAGTAGCTAGATGGAAAGTTTAGGGTCATAAGGACTGATCATGAGATTTCTCCTTCTTTTAGTTGTTGTTGTTGAAGCTTCTTTAACTTCTATTGCTCCAAAGGTTGTTGTTGTTGTAGCTATTTTTTGGCTTTTACATATTCAATTTTTATTCTTCTCATCACCTTTACTCTTGCATACTCAGCTCCATTAAGAGGAAATATGTCATCTAACATAGCTTCTTCTAGGTCCAATAGCTTTCAAGAAAACTTATTCTCCTCTAATTGAGCCAAATATTCTTTAGAGAAGTCTCTTGCCAAAGGATGGTCTCTATCTTCCTTTCATCCATTTATATACTTTGATAACTAGTACATCGTAAGCTATAGATGGAAGCTTCATTGATAAATTTCCTTTTAAATTTTTTGGAGTTTTATTTTTGGCTTGATTTACTTCTCTATTAGTAATTTTTAAATAGACTATATCTCTTTCATCTGGCTTTTCTTATTTTAGCAATTGAGTATATCCTTTTTGGAGCTAAAGGAAAGCTACATTTCTGTTTATATCTTTTGATCATTTCCCTCAAATGCCCTACATTTTTGAACTTCTAAAAGCTAAAATTTAGAGGAAAAACTTTCTTGTGCTTATAATCATGCCTTAAGAAGCTTTTCCACATTTGTCTTCTAACCTCTAAAGTTGCCAAGTAAGGGGCTACGAATCTAGTAAACTTACAAGCTTTTTCCTCCAAAGTTGCTATAAGTATTTGAGTGTAATGGGCACATAAAAAGAAAACTCCATGACATTTCTCTTTTATTTCATTAAGAATTTTCTAATCAACTCTTGGTCAAAGGCTCCTAAAATAATCTTAATCAAATGGAGGCATACACAGTTCATTAAGAGTCCCAAAGTTTAGGCATTAAAATAGCTTATATGATAAATAACTAGAAAGGAATCATAGCAGGGATCTTCACAATGAACCTTTCTCTATGCTATGTAGCTAACAAAAATTGGGGTTGTTCTTTTAGGCTTAGTGACCTCACTTAACAGATAATTCATTAGAAATGAACTAATACGTAATTAAGGCCCATGTTCCTAAATTTTAGCTTAATTGTTCTATAAAAAATCATTCATATAGTATATAGGAAAGAAATGCTTATTTTTTAGAGCTACCTAAGCCCAGACATGATAATTAGCAACTAAATTCATCTCGTAGCTTAATAAAATTTAATGGAAAAATAAAGATTCTATGAGGGAACCTAAGCTCTAAAGCCTTTGAAATTGCATTTCTATAATTTCAAGCTTTTACTAGATTGGCTAATTAAAGCTTGATGATTTTTCCTATCTCAGGATGTGTCCAAAATTTGATACTTAGTACTTCTTCATTGAACTATTGAGCTTCTATTTTTGTAATGTGTGGTTCTAGGATTCCATAAAGCTCATATACCTTTCTAACATTGATGTTGATAAAGTGCTGATGGGACACGATATTGCATGGGCCACGATATTGAGTCTGCCGAGATATCGCATCCCATGCGATATCGCGGTGTGCCGTCAGATCTATAAATAAGAGGCGACTCTCCCTTGTTTCTCATCCTAGGCTTAGACCATAGTGAAAATCTGGTAGTTTGATCCCTCTAGAGATAGAATATTTTCCATGTGCCCGTAGTAGGAACTCCAAAGTGAATGGATCTTTATTCGAGCAAATATTGTACCTGAACACATGTTTGTGTACGGTAATAAAGACGAAATTCTTGGATAAACCTTGTAGTGCATGGAATAGGCTAATTAGGATGTTATTTATTGTTTATCATTTAAATGCTTTCTTAGTTCATTAAATCTCTCTCAACCCTTCTCTCCTAGTTAAGTGCCTCAGTACGACCGCTTTGAGCACGTGCGTTATGCTTGGTGATCCAAACAACGATTAGCGTTTGGTAACCAAGGTTGCATTGTTTCAGGGTGTGAACGGTAAGTGGGAACGAATGCCGATGCTAGGTTAACTAAGGCTTAGATTAGTTAGTTAAAGTTAGTCAATTAGTCTCTTCACCCTTCACCTCAATAGCATATGAGATAAAATAGAAAAAGATATAAAAATTAGATACCTTAGACTTACTTAACCATATACTGTGAAAAATACAAGTAAGTCTAGGAAGACAACGAATAATTAACTTTAAGTATTCCATGAGGCGTGTAGGCACTTAGTTTTCGGAGTTCAATCGGATTGCATGTGTTACACTCGTATTCATATGGTTGAGTGTAGGGGTACCTCGCCACTCATCATTGGCGTCGTTGTCGGGGACTAAGTGTTTGTGTGCTAAGTAGAACATAGGAGATCACTCACATCGTTGGGAGCTTAAATGAACCTTAGGGTTAATTAAACAAAAAATTTATATAACGGTTAAATAGCACCCCAATAAGACACAATGTCTTCTTCTTCTTCTCACAAGAGCATTATACCACCTAGGGATAATATAAGAAACAGTCAGCAATCTAAAACACAACCAAAATCAGACAATTCCTCAATAACATCAGGTAGTATATAGTCATCCCAATATGTACATACCAGATTTTACCTTTATCCTCCATCAAGACGAATAGCTGCGATGGAGAGACTTGCAAGGTAACATAGTGTTACCTCTAGATCGGTCAGTCCCAAACATGCTCCTCCATGCTCTTGCATAGATCAGCATGACACAGCTTTATGCTAAATACGTTATAGGTGACTTTGACACAAGGGATTACCATCCCACATCTGCAAAACGTATAAGGGACTCAAGGCAGGAGAGCCACCATATATTGTTGAAGGGAAAAGGGGTCCCACACATCCTAAGTGAAATCAAAGATGGTGAACCACTTATAATGGGTTCTCTATCGAATGATGTTCCCCCTCCTGATGACAGTGAGGAGGTGGGGTATCAGAACCTATGCTCCACGATACACAACCCTGGTTCTGATCCCCATGAACACCAACTGTTCACTGAGGGAACAAAAACACAAGACAAGGATGGGCCCTTGGATCGTCATCATGATCAGGGCCATAGCAACAGAAGAGATGGTAAGAAACATCATCATGGCAATGGTTCTCCTTCTTCTTCCCCTTCTTCACATCATTCGCCCTCTCCTTTCATCTTTGGGTGCAGTCATAGAGAGCATAATGGTGAGGATAGAGGTAGAAAAAATAAGAGACCTCGATGAGAAAGTCGAGAGAGAGGAAAAGGGCATGAATGAAGGGAAAGTAGGGAACAACATAGACACCATAGACATCATGAATGAGACAATCATGATGAGCCCCTACTTGCAACCCAAAGTATGCTAGATATAATGGAGGGAATGAGAATACCGACAAGGCATCAAAGAGATAGCTAGATCAAGCAGTTAGACATGAACAACATCCCATGCTTCGAAGGGGGATATAACATGGATCCAAAAAATCATTTACAGGCATTCCATGATGCTTGAACCTTGCAAAACATAGAGAATGAGTGGCAAAAACTAAAGTTATTTCCCAGGACACTCATCAAGGAAGCAGAGAGTTGGTATCGGCCCTTAGAATTGGAAACCATTAGGAAGTGGAGTATGATGTTAGAACTCTTCAACGATAAATATCAAACGTACTCCAAAGTGTCTAATTTATGTAAGTAGACCCAAGGATGGAAGCAAGGTAATCATGAACCCTTGGATGCTACCATGGGCCGCTACTACGCATTGTTACATCATTGCTCGGGCCATGGTTATGCACAACGGGACCAACTTCGCCACATCGTAGATGGGCTAAGGTATGAAACTAGGAAAACCCTTGGGACTTATGCCCCAGGGAGACTATCAGAACTTAGATTCCATGAGATGCATCGATTGTTGGAGTAAGTAGCCAAAGAATAAGGGGAGCTACAAAAAAGAGAGAGCGCAGAAGAATATAACCATGATCCCTGCTTTCAAAAGAAGGGAGTGAGATTTTGTGATGAAGAGGATGAGTCACCACTCAAAGAGTTGGTGAATAGGAAAATCTTGCCACTTCAGAAGCTAACAACAGAAGTATTGGCTAAGGTGGATGAAGTATGGAGCTCCTTAGATAGTAAAATTGAAATTGTCCTAAAGATTGTAGAGGAGTCTAAGGAGGAACGAAGTAGTGACAAGGACAAGAAAAAGCAGAGAGATTTAGGCCTTGCACATGACAAGGGTAAGGAGAAAATAACTATCTCTAATGAGGTTGTGGATTCGGATACAGAAAATGATGGTGGATGTGAGATTTGCCAATATGACCATCCTAAGGGATGTTGTCCACTCATCTCACATCTACAAGAGTTTGGGATGTATGCACTCAACCCGAGACTTAACCAATGGCAAGCACCCCATTGATTAACTTATCCCCAAGGTAACCCAAGGTAGTTCCACCAACCGTTGACATACTATCCAAGTGGAACCCCACCACAGCCCATCAGACAACATCAGCAGTGGCAATACCCACAGTCATGGGGGATGCCACCACTGAAAAAATAGTACCCTTACCAGCAACCAGACCCATATGGATACTACGTGAAGTAGTCAATTTCTCCAAGTGACTTCATGTGTCACACAACTTCCCAATATCACTACCAAGTTTGGGAGTACTTTAGGAGGACTCCTTCTCCCTCGGGAGATGCTCCATATCCATACCATCCTCCTAATCCATCTGCCTCTCTTCCACCAGTAGTTCCCATACCTCCTACTCCAACAATGCAAGGGGAACTCCCCACTCAACCGTAGCAATGTAACGCTACGAGAGCTGTAAACATTTAACCCGCTGCTGGTTCTGACAACCATAAAAAGAGAAGACCTTTCTTTAGAACCAAAAGCCTAGACAAGCTTCCATAAAAACAAGTGGTTGAGTCTATGCACGCTACTCCAACATACAAGACTTTGGAGCACCCTTCAGTCCAACAATAGAGCTTAACGCATACGGTTATGTTAACACATACTGTAATCGACTGGATCAAGGTAGGCCACCTTCCCAGGAAACTATATGATCCTAGAAGTCTCTTAATCTACCTCCAAGTCACCAAGAACGAACCACATAAGGCTCTTCTTGACTGAAGTTCCGGAGTCAACTTAATCTCATGAGAAATGTATCAAGCCTGGAACCTACCCCAACTCAAGAAGAGCAACATTCAACTTGAGCTGGCTGACCAGTCCATCATCATTCCCTTGGGATTGATGGAGGACATTGTTACCACTGTGTGTGGTTGCTCATACCCAGCTGATTTCCTGGTGATAGAAGTTAACAACAAAGGGAACTTCCCAGTTATAATGGGAAGGGCATGGTTAAGCATAATAGATGCATGCCTAGGGATCCATGATCTTTCCTTGGAAATATCTAAGGTAAACATTTATGGAAAAATCAAGAAGAAGAAAGTTCCATGCATAACATACAGTGACTTAGAGGGTGAGGACATGTAGGAATCATGGGTGATGCAAAATTTAACATCTCTTGCATGTAACTGGTGTGCACTAGAGGATAACATTCAAAGGTGCATGTATGTAGTAACCACTCAACAAGAGAATACCTAGTGGTTGACAGATGATCAAGATAGCAGCCCAACAACATGCATGGAACGAGCTGAGGGAATAACTCATGCCAACAATGAGGGCATAGACACATTGGAGTATGAGCGTCGTTGACTTCCATCCCTTAGTCTAAGAATATCAATGGGGAGAAGTTGGGCACTTTTACGAAATTCAAATAGATGTTCATTATTTCAAATCTCTCCCTTTCCATTCTGTCATGGGGGAGATGGCCACCTATGCTAATCATTTGGGGCCCTTAGTTCTTTTTAATTTTTTGTTTTACACATTTTTGTTTTACACATTTTTGTTTTACACGTTTTTGTTTTGCACATTTTTGGTTTACACATTTTTTTTACACGTTTTTGTTTTACACATTCTTGTTTTACATGTTTTTGTTTTACACATTTTTGTTTTACACGTTTTTGTCTTACACGTTTTTGTTTTATACATTTTTGTTTTACAAATTTCTTTAACTTTTCTTATTTTTTTTACAACATTATTATACTTTTTCATTTTATGTGTGTGTGCATGTGTGATCCATCTTGTAAGTTTGTCATCCAATAAGTGTTCTTCATGATAGTATGAACTGTTTTCATACCCATTGCTAATGTTTGGTTTTTACCTTTAAGTGATGATGTTGATACTAAGGTATGGTTCTTTTGATATAGCAGGCAATGAGTCCACTTCATCCATTCCTCCACCAAGTTCTATGGTGTTTCTCGGCTTGGAAATGTACAGTCCCTTTTTAAATAAGAACTCTAATGAATTGGTGACTTGGCATTTCTCAAACTAAGGAAGGACTCAGGGATTGAAAAGGGTGTGATTTCAAGGGAACTTAATGCATTTGTGTTGGCGTTTCTCTTGGGTGCTTGGATGTTTTCTTCTTGAGTTTTCTTACCATTTTGATGTTACCTAATCATCAGGAAGCTGAGCAATAAAAATAACAAAGTCTTTGCATGGTGTGGTTCTCATGTATAAACACATAAAAAAAACTAAAAAAAAAACTGTGAGAATTCAAAGCACACCCCTTGGACAAAATAATTCCTTAGGCTACAAGCACTGGTTATGGAACTAAAATAAAAATGTTCCCTCTAACTAAGGCTCTTCTTGCTTCCCATTCTCTCCTCCTTGTTTCGTCGGAATGGTGGTGATTCTTGGGCAAAGGAATTCTTGTTACTTTTAGTGGATGGATTGGCTGAATGCATTGATGCGAAGTCACTGGATGTGGTTTGTTTGAGGTTGGACTTGGAATGGGATTTACTAAGTCACATTAATCATTAACTACACAAGGGGTTGTACACCACCTTGTTCTTGGGATTCCATTCCATTCTCTTCTCTCTACCCTTCTCTCCATTGTTCATCTCATTGCTAGTTGTATCATTAGTGTATATTTTGGTTGACGCATTGTTTTCTTTTTGGTAAATTCTTGCGGTTAAGACTTTAACTCTTGTTCCAAATAACATTTCCAAAGCCTACGAACTCTTTGAATGTGGGCTTGTCAAGGCATTAAGGCATGAGCCTACTTTGGGGAGGATCCATTGGCATTCCTACTTGGTGCATTCGTTAAATTCTTTCTCTTAACATTTCATCAATGTTATAGTTATCTCTTTTTCTTCATCTTGACATCCATTTCATCAATGTTATAGTTATCTCTTTTTCTTCATCTTTCTTATTCCTTTTCTTTCTCCATTCTATTGCTACTAGAGGTTCGCGATTACTCATGGGGGTACGGGGCCCAATTTTTCGATTTTCTCCTAACACCTACACCTTCGGTAGTCCTCAATATTATATCTCAAGACCCGCAATCAGCCATACCACAACTCAGCCAATGGACCTTTCACTGAAGCAAGGTATCAACTACATTGTGATTCTGTTGGTAGATTTGGCCATTTCATGGAGCAGTTTGGCAGGATTAAATTGGTCAAGATTTTTTGGAGAAGTGGCAAAAATTTTAGTTTCAAAGGAAAATAATAAGTTAACAATAGCATTCTTTTAATTTAAGGAAGAAATATATAGGAGCACCATTCCTATAGTAAGCTTATGAATCTCTAAGCATTGCATTTTACAAGGAAGCAATATAGATATATAAATATTTTATGATACACTGAGGCTTTACGGAACCAAAGTCTAGTGGGATTATGGAGGAAGTTCAATTTTTATATGTATCATTTATATGATATGAATATGTAGCAAATCCAAGAGGATCTCAATTAAAATTATTTTTGTATCCATGTTAATTTCGAAAAGCATATCTCTACAGCAACACAAATTCAGCAGTCCAGTGGTGTAGGGTAAAATTATTTCTCTTGTGAATCGTCTCAAATTTGTAGCTGAAATAGAATTCCAGGGGGAAGACTACCATACGGCCATCAAGTGTATATTGCTTAAATAGGAAATTAATGTAAAAATGCAGAGGTAAAAGACTAGAACAACAATCATAACTAACGAGCTTATCATCCTCGTCGTCCACATCTACTTCTCACACGGCCGCACCAGGGAACCTGCACGTATTGTTCAAATCAAAATATTGGATACTTCAGGGTTTCAATATCTGCAACCCGCTCACTGAAAAATTTCCGTCGCGCCCTCAGAAACCCTAGCAATGGAGGCAGTGAAGGCATTGGCATCTAAAAATGATTTCCCAACATTCTGGCACTCGTCAACGGAGGTTTAAATTTGTAGTATCCACAACAACAGGCCATGAGAAGTAATGACAACCACTACTATTGCATCAGCAAGCCCTTGTTCCTCGTGGAGGTCTGGCCTATACGCCTAAAGCACGGTCGCATGAAATAGGGCCGTAAGGGCCTCTACGCTGTATTGCGCGCCACCAAACCCTATCGGTTTCTGTGTTGTTCCACATGCTACCAAACCTTATTCCTCTACGCTGATTCAGTGTAACTCAACAAATTTCATGCTCATGTGCCCAGGACTCCGCTATAGCCAGGAGCACCTTGAGAAATACAGGCAGAAATAGATGAAGTTCATTGCCCCAACAATGATGAAAATAGAAACAACATTGCAGCTGGGAACTAATTTCAAAAATTTTAGGTGGTTAAAAATGTAAATCACAAATGTCATTCACTCCTAGAACCTACAATCCAAAATTACCAAAAATAGCAATAGTTCCTGATGCCAACGCATTCGTCTCCACCATTGCCAGTCCACCAAGTGTGGCAACCAAGACATATGTACAACTGAATCAGCAGAACCAGGAGATATTTTAGCCGATGCCGATAAATCAGAGTTGCAGTTTATTTAGAAGAAACTGTCATCGCTGAAGACAAATACAACCCAAATGCATGGAATTGAAGTCACAAAAATAAAATTCCAATTTCACATGGTCTAGTGGTAAGAAGATAATTTTAGCAATTCCTCACATATGGAACCCTTGTTAAAGACCCGACATTAATTTAATTATCCCACATGAATTACTAAGGTTTTATATACAAGGGTTAATTTAAAAAATCCTAAAATAACAATAGTATGAAACTCTTATAATATTGAGAACTTAGATTTATTTTTCAAAATTATTATATAGGTTGTTACCTTTAAATATGTATGTTAGCATGATTTTCTCCTAACTTCCCAACTCCCTAACTTGTTGGGCAAGTTATAACTTCCTTACTTGGGAGAGAAGTTAGCTAAGATATTTTAGAATTTAACTACCTTTTGAAACCTATAAAAAGGCTTCAAGGGTTAGTAGAATAAAAAGGACTTTTTGGGAGGGACTACTACCTCTCACTTGAAGACACACTTTGGAGCTCTGGAAGAGCATTGTAAAGAAGAAATTGTGAAAGATTGCTTGTAAGATGACTTGCTAAAGAAAGAATTTCAGCCTCTTAGTCATAGTCCTGTGAGTTATGCTTATTGTTTTTTATTTTGTTTAAATTATTTAGCTAGTGGTTTAGATATTATCATGCTTGGCAAATAATTTTGGGATTTTTAGATTGCTCTTATTGTTCTTGTTGCATGATAGAAATTTTTATTAAAATTTTTCCATAGAAGCGCTTGTGTTTAAAAGCCTTAAGAGAATTTTAGTAGTGAATTTGATTATTGTGCAATGTATAAGACCTACTATTGAGATTGTTGTAAGAGAGCCTCTGCATGTAGTCAAGCCGTTGAACAATTCAATAGTCAAGAGGGTTCAGAAAATCTTTGGTATTTTGATGGGATGAGAATAGCTTTCTTTTATATTTAAAGTGAATCTCCATGGTATTTCAATTAGAAATTGTCAAGTCTTTTGAAGGTTCTATTGAATGCAATTGTTGACATCCATTATCTAGCCAAAATGGAGTCTCGTACGTGATAGTTTACGCAGCAATTTTTGGTAGCATTGTAGGATTGTCTTGAAGAAATTGCTTATTTGAGCCTTGGAAGTTTGAACAATTCGTAGATATTGAATTTGGGATAGCTTTATTGCCGAGTGTTTACTCGTATTATTTTACCTTATTTAAACATTTGAGGTCTTAACACAAATCTTCTTTCTTTTCTATCTATTTCCATTGAATCTTGCTCTATTTCTAGTTTTCTTGTGGAACTATCTCTTTCTCTGGGGAAAATTAGAAGTAGATTCGCGGAGTTGTGCTCAAATGTTTTTGCAAAATTTTATTTGTTACAAGTAGGTATTATAAGGATTGTGTAGACTAGGCAATTGAACAAAATAGGAATTCTCAACAACACACAGTACTTGGCAAAGTTGGCTAAATCTCTTTAAGATAAGTCATTTGTAGTTTTACACTCAACCTAATTGTTTCATATTTCACAACTACACACCGCAACAACACACACACATACCCACATTAACTACTGAGTCTAGTTGGAGGTATCTGGGCCTTGGTGTTGCCAGAGACTAGCAAGCACCTAAATCTTGTTTGAGGACACTCGTTGGCGATGGCATCCTAAACTATCACTAGTAGTTCTTTTGGCGTTAGAAGGAGGGCTGAAAATTTAGCCTCTAGGTTCATAGGGCTGAAAATTTAGCCTCTAGGTTCATAAGCCTTATAATTTTAGCACATCAACCATTCTTTGTTATTATTAAGGCTTAAGAAATTAGATACTATTTTCAGTTCATGACCAAGAAGATTGATAGTTTGGAAAATTTAAAAGTTTCAAAAGATATTCTAGATTCTAAGACTGATTCTTCATTAGAAGAAGAAGCAAAGAAAGTTTTTGAATTGGGAACAAGTAGAGTGAGAACTAGAAGATCAAGGAGATCACCCATTATATCTGGTTTATCGATTCATAAGAGAAGATCTAGAAAGTCTAAGAGTTCAATTATTCGAAGGAATAGGATGGCAAATCCTTGGCAAAGAGTTACACCATTAGGATTTCAAAATTACAATGATATTCCTAAGGTAGTTTACAAATATTTGCCTGAGTCTTTCATTTCGGGAAAAGCTTATTTAGCTGAAGAATATATTCACATATTTGAGTTAGCTTTAGCTCATGTAAATATTCAACATGAAGATCAAGCTTGTAGGTTGTTTGTATCAAATTTAAAGGATATGGCTCAGATGTTTTATTCAAACTTACCAAATAATAGTATTACAAGTTGGGATGACATGAAGAATCTTTTCTTAGCCCAATTTGGTAATCAATTAGATCAACAACAACTATACTGTGGGTTGATACAAGCTAAACAAGGAGTTAAAGAGTCAATTAGAGATTTTAACATCAAGTTTCAACGAATTTGTGGACTCTTTCAAAGACAATATAGACCATAAGAAGAAATGCTTAAAGAAAATTATCTTAAGGCTGTAAACCCCAACATTTCAATTTGGTTAAGGAGAACTCCAAACTTAACTACACTAAATGACTACTTTAGTAAAGCTATACAGTTAGAAAAATAGTTGAACTTGAATCCTGAAGAAAATATTGCAATTCCAAAAAGAGAAGAAAGAGTTATGATTCCTATGCAATATTTTTCTCAATTTAAAGCTTTACCAAGTCTATCTTATGTTAAGATAGAGCAAGAACATGAAAGAGTAGAATCTAGAAAAGGACAATTAATGAGAGATATGTCTAACAAAATAGTGAAGCTTGAAAAAGCTTTGGCAAGAGTTAATATCAAGGAAGAAAGGAAAAATAGAAAGCATAAACATCAAGACACTAAGGTAGCAAAAGATGA
>MNCI01022155.1:219791-238094 GCA_015680685.1 Gnetum montanum | reverse complement strand
TGATCACTCCTGTACAGTTGCACAGCAGACGGGGTGGGGTACTGAGACAGTCCCAGTATCGCCACCTCATCGGCATCTTACTGATCCCTCGGACAAGCAAAGAGGCATCTTACTGATCCCTCGGAGATGCCGCCACCGCGCCCGCCGCAATGGTAGCAGCTCTGGGAGTTTAGCCTCGTTAGTCGGAGCCCCAATGAAATCCTCATTGGTCATGGTCCCAGGAGTCTCCGCCAATCATCACTATCGGACGCCGGCTTCTCAAATTCATCTGGCCGGTTCCCGGTGCAACCAGTGAGCTGCACTGCGTCTAATGCCTTTTGGCGAAGGTATGAAGTGCCGAATCATCAGGATTGGCAGCTCCGCCCAAGTGCTCCAGCTCAACAGTTACAGTCCATTGGCTCTGGTTAACATCAGACAGCATTGGTTCCAAGAACCTCGCCTTTCAATGGTGTCCCCTATTTTCTTTTGTGGTTACAGGCTGCTTATCTCGGAGGACGTCATTCAAAGGTGCGTCGATCTGAGTGGTGAAGTACAACAGCAGGTTGAAATGGTTGCTCAGGTTTGCCCAACACAGTCTTACACCTATCTCTTATTTCCTTCCTCCCCACCACCCAATTCCCATACGCAACATCCATATACGCATGCCTTCATTTTCCATACACGCTAGCAGAGATATCGTAGAAAGTGACGCGCAACGCTCCTTTCGCACACATTCCTGCTACAATTTGTAACAGAGACATCTCAGATTGACGCGCTACGGTCGTCTGAAAGCATTCCTGTTGACATGAATAAACACATAGTTTGCGTCCTCTCCGAACTTGTTTCCAGTTGCATCCCTTTATCTCCTATACCTGCCAATCTCGTTCACGTAGACAGAGCAATGCTTGAGTAGCCGTGGATGACTGCTGTTCTTGCTTCTACCAATCCGGTGTTTCGCATTCTTTGTCGACGTCCTTCGGGCACGCCCTCTAACCATCAACAAAGAGGGGCCATTGAAACACTGTGAAAATTACGGGTCGGCCTCAGGCAAAGGTTCGCAATTCAAGCAAGAGCGCATTCCACCTTCGTTCCAAGATAATTTTACGCTCTATTACGCACGGCAGCGTCATAAGCGTAATAAGCTCCAAGACAGTTGAAGGCAGAGTCTAAAGAAGCGCAACAGTTTGACGCTTTTCCTCCCAGCGCATGCATAACTTGTTTTTACGCTCGATACGTAGTGGTGCGTATCATTGCATATGTTATCATTCAAGTTGCTCATCGTTTTACGCTTCATACGCACAGCTGCGTAGTGAGCGTAAGGCATACATTACTTACGCTTCGTCACGCACGGCCGCGTGGTGAGCGTAAGTTGTACATTGCTTACGCTTTATCGCACATAGCTGCGTAGTGAGCGTAATTTACACATCGTTTTACGCTTTGACACGCGCAACTGCGTAATGAGCGTAAAATTGTGCATTGCTTATGCTTCATTACGCGCAACTGCGTAGTGAGCGTAAAGCAACTCTGAGCTTATTGTTTTACCAGATTACGCTCATATACGCAACGCAACGCGAATGAGTGTAATCCAGCCTGAAAACAATTAAAGCACGCTCAACACTTGCTTACTTCTCACACGCACAACACGCAAACAAGCGTGTTGTGCGTAGTCACAGTCTGACTTAAAAGATCATGCCAGCAGGGCCCGCAATATCCAGAACCCACATCATCAAGGTTGTGCCTTCTCCGCGAAGTGTCGCGGCCTATAAATACCCCAGTTGACAAAGATACAGGGGTTGGCAAAAATTCGGGTTAGCAAAAACTCAGAGAAGCAGAAAAGCATATTTCTGAGCACCAGAGCACTTAGCACTTTGGGGCAGAAATACAGAGAACGGCGCTTTGGCAATCAGGAACATCATCACCTTACAGCCGAAGCAAAGTACAGATTTGAGCACCGGTGACAGGAGCAATCTTTCTGCTGAAGAGACTTTATCGATCAGATACAGTTGATCAGTAGACGTCGAAGCTTGGCCTGCCTTGCATCTCAGCTTAGCCCATGAGGTAGATCGAACTTCTGTTCAGATCGTTTTGCTTGTTGTTTTGTGCTTGTTTCACATTCTATAATCGGGGATTCCCCAGTGTAATTTCTCACATGAAATATACATTTGTAAGTCAAAGCGCGGATCTTGAAGCTATGTGTTTCTCTTTTGCCAGCCTCTTTTCATCGTGTTTAGCATTATCGCCATCGCGATCCGATCACATCGCTTTCCCTTTATTTTACGGCCCCTCGAATCAGATCGCTTTCTTTTGTGAGCTTTACGTTGTTTTACTGACCCATAAGTCCCTGTCTGATCGATAAGACCGTTCAGGGTGCCGCGGATTCGTTTTTCCAGCATAGCCCTCGCGCGGATCCGTGGCTAAAACTGTGTACGCCGGAAGATCGGTCGGTATTTCCAGCTGCCGACATTTTCTGTCGTTACATTAGGTAATTGAACAAAATAGGAATTCTCAAATACTCATAATACTTGGCAAAGTTGGCTAAATTTCTTTAAGATAAGTCATTTATAGTTTTACACTCAACCCAATCATTTCATATTTCACAACCGCACACCACAATAGCACACACACATACTCACATTAACTACTAAGTCTTTTTGGAGGTATCTGGGCCTTGGTGTTACCAGAGACCAACAAGCACCTAAATCCTGTTCGAGGACACTCGTTAGCGGTCGCATCCCAAATGGTCGCCAATAGATTCATTTACCCTTGCTAATATAAAGACTGTGTTGTGTGTGTAGATGGCAATCATGCAACAATGGATTGGATTTGGAGAGAACACTTGGAATGGAGTGGTGTTGAAGCAGCTATGCAAGGAGCAAGATTGATGGCGTGCTTACAGATGGATAACATAAGGTGCAATCTTGGCATTGGTAGTAGCAAAACTTCTTTCTCTCTCTCTTTCTCAAGCTGCCAAATAAGGCCTGATGTCAATGTAATAAGGTGTTCACTCTTGTTTTCATGAACACCAGTTTTGTCTTGTCTTGTAATGATGATCTGTTCACATGTCATCCCATTAATTCCATTCAGTCAGTAATCCCATACTGTCCAAATATTTTGTAAGGAACTTAAGGATGAGTTTCTATTTATTCATGGGGGTATGATGGGATGCGATATTGCATGGGCTGCGATATTGCGTACGTGATATCATGTCCGTTGCGATATCGCATCCCACGCGATATCGCGCAGTGCACTATCATATCTATAAATAAGAGGCGGCTCTCCCTTGTTTCTCATCCTAGGCTTAGACTGTAGTGAAACTCTGGCAGTTTGATCCCTCCAGAGATAGAATATTTTCCATGTACCTGCAGTAGGAAATCCAAAGTGAACAGATATTTATTCGAGCAAATATTGTACTTGAACATATGTTTGTGTACAACAATAAATACGAACTTCTTGGATAAACCTTACAATGCATGGAATAGGGTAATTAGGATTTTATTTATTATTATTTATTTTTTATCATTTAAATGCTTTCTTAGTTCATTAAATCTCTCTCAACCCTTCTCTCCTAGTTAAGTGCCTCAGTACAACTGCTTTGAGCATGTGCGTTACGCTTGGTGATCCTAGTAACGATTAGCGTTTCGTAACCAAGGTTGCATTGGTTTAGGGTGTGAACAGTAAGTGGGAATGGATGCTGACACTAGGTTAATTAAGGATTAGATTAGTTAGTTAAAGTTAGTCAATTAGTCTCTTCACCCTTTACCTCAATAGCATAGGAGATAAAACAGAAAAAGATATAAAAATCAGATACCTCAGACTTACTTAACCATACACTCTGACAAATACAAGTCTAGGAAGACAATGAATAATTAACCTTAATTCTTCCATGAGGCGTGTAGGCACTTAGTCTGTGGAGTTCGACCAGATTGCGTGTGTTACGCTCGTATTCATATGGTTGAGTGTAGGGGTACCTCGACACTCATCAAGTGCTCTATATTGCATTTGAAATGTACCTTATATTTATCATATATTATTTCATTTGTCAAATGATATAAAAAATTTCTTATGATGTTTATCCTTGTCCTAAAATTGAGCTTTTGAAGTCCTATCTTTTTCATAAATTTCTCATCAATCTTTTGTTGTTTCTACCAAATGAAGACATGATTTTTCTGCCAAGTCATGATTTTCATCAAATTTGAATAAATTTATTTCTTCCACTTCTAATTCTAGGTGCACAACATTAATCCATTACTAAAGTTGATAGATATTTTGTTTGAATTACTACAAATAATATGAGAAGGTAAAGGTATCAATATCTTAGAGCTTCTAAGATGCTTCTTCCCTTTCCTTTTGAGACATTTTAGATAATCTTGAAAATGATTTTAAGGAGACTTTAAGTAGGCTATTCTACACTTCAATGCTAACTTTACTTCAATTCTTAGCTTTAACTATTAATAGCTACATATTTTAAAATCTACCTTGATTTTTTTTATTAATACTTAGAGCTTTATCCTTTCATTCGCTCACTTTTGGATAGGCTATTAAAATATGTTTTTAACACGTCATAATTTTTGATTTCATTGAGATAATTTGCTAACTCCATTAAAAGCTTATGATTTTAGGCTTCAATCATGCAATTTTTGCATCTTAGCCTATTCTTGTTAATCTAGCTCTTACCATATATATATATATACACACACACACACATATAAGGGTGACACAACATGTAAATAGAGCCTAATTTATAGAACTATTTTTGATTATATGAACAATATTAACTTAATTATGCCTATACTAATGTGGCAAAGCTTTTAGCTTGTAGAATTAGTCTTGTAGAACTCATATAGTTTTCTTCCTTCTAGTTTGAGTAGATGCATGGAACAACATATAGCTATCCTTTATAAGTCCCTCGGTGTTGACATTAGCTTATAGAACCATTTTTGGGCTTTATAGAGCTAGATTTTAATTATACAAATCATTCTATAGAAGAGTTGACATGGTAGAGTGGTTCTTAAGCTTCTTAGTAGAACCAAATTTAGGTTCTACATTCTGTGTTATATCCTTTAGCTGTTAACTCATAATATATTAAGCTAGATTTAAATAGAATGCACATGTGTGTAAATTGAACTTGTAATCTTTCATGGACCTAAGATGAGTGTTTTTTATCTTGATGTGGCTCATAGAATCATTTTAGCTTTTCTTTATGGAATTGAATTTCAACTCTATGAACCTAAACTATATATAAAGGCTAATTTGTTAAAACTTCTTTAGAATTCATTTTTTTATAATTTATTCTTCTAACTCAATGAACTTATTAACTTTTGAAAGTTGACATGGTTTTTAAAATTGATTTAAAGCATTCTTGTCGGGCCAAGTTTTGGTTTGATAAACTTGTTCTACAAAAGAGATAACATGGTAGACCTATTTATACACTTATAGAATCAAATTTTAGTTCTATGAGTGAGACTTCTTTTCATTCTTTGGCTTTAGATGATGATGTGATTCATAGAACCATTTTAGCTCCTCTTTGTAGAGCTAGATTTTGGTTTTATGAACTCACTTATAAAATTGATTGACATGGAGTAACAAAGGTAAGATCTCAATGTGTCTTAAGAGCTCCTGACATGTCTTATGAAAATGTTTTGGAAATTTATTCATAGAATCATTTTGTAGAACCACCTTTTTATCCTTTGAAACTATGCCACATAAAAACTGACATGGCAGAGATTCTCCAAAGAATCTTTTTAGAATCAATTTTAGCTCTATGAATTTGTTGACTTGTCAAGAGTTGACATGGTAGAAACAATTTAAAGACTTCTTTTAAAGCCAAATTTCGGTTCTACAAATCATGTTAATTTACTTTACTCTTTATGAAATGTGATGTCACTTTAATAGTTGACTTGATGAAAGTGAAGATGAAATTACTTGTAGAGCTAAATTTTGGTTTTACAAAAAGTTTAGTTTTGTAGTCCATGATTATATGATGATATGACTTGTAGAATCATTTTATCTTTTCTTTATAGGACTGAATTTTAATTATATGAACTTGTTATACAAAATAGCTAACATGAGGAAGTGGAAACAAAGACTTAGTACCTCTCAAGAATTTATGATGTGTCTTGTGTTGATTCCTTAAAATAGGCTTCTCTTGTTTAACTTATGTGCTACATGGAATTTATTCACAAAGCTAATCTTAGACTGCTATAAATCATTATACTATCATCATGTGAACCTAATCTTTGATTCTTAGTCAATTTATGTGGCTCATAGAGTTATCTTAAGTACCCTCTTAGAATTAGCTAGTAGAACCATTTTGTAGAACTAAATTTTGATTCTACAACCCTATCCTAAGAACTAATGTGGTAATTGCATTTATTAAGCTTTTTAATCATAGAATCATCTTTTTATTGCATAATCAATAGATCTAATCATGGTTCATAGAATCATTTTGGTAGTTCTTCATAGAAACAATTTTTTTGGTTCTAGGCACCCACTTTACTGAACTAGATTGACTTGGAAGAATTAAATCAACTCTAGATTAATCACTTCTCTTAAAATGATAAGTTTCCATTTATTTTTAACTATTTGTGCTAATTATGACTTCATTTTGAGTTAAAATTGATTCTTTTAATTATGGAAATCCATTTCCAATAGTCTAAAATTTAAACAATAAACTTAAAGAGAATTCTTTTGGGTTAGATTATACACATGTAAGCTCTCTATTTGGAAGCTATTTTAATTATTGCACAGAATGTTAAATATAGTTTAAAATCCTAATTCTTCAAATTTATTTAAACTCAATAAGCTTACATGACTAACATATTAGAATCTTCTGAGTTGATTTCTAGGCATTAAAATTTCCATTCTTAGAAGGTAAACTTGATTGATATGAATCTAATCCTTTCAGCATTTTTTCATAAACTTATCTCCAAAGATTTTCTTTTACTTAGGGGTTATTTTTTGCACATTTATATTATTAGAAATATAGCTATAAGTCATTATCTAATGTAAATCCTTAAAATTCTCCAAGAAGCCTCATGAGAATACTTCTTGTCTAATATGACGTAATAAATGTTAGCTCAACCATGTGAATATATTGATTTTTAATTCCAAAGTCATGGAATATCACTTAAACAATTAACCCTAATAATTTGAGTCTTTATTGTTCCATGATAATGGCTATTATTGCAACAACAACTTTTCCAAAGAAAAAAAATAGTCTTCTTTTCACAACATTCTATATACATACACAAGAAAAACTGAGCAAATGCTTAAATATTTTTGTGGGAAAAACCCCCTTTAGCTTAAGGCTAAGCAAGTATAAAAAACCCTAGTTCTAAAAAGAACATTTCAAGTAGGCTAACTAAAACTAAGTTGATGGAACTCGATGACCTTGTATAGTGATTACGATTTTTCTTAGATCTTTTTGTTTTGAAGCTGCATCATACTCAAACTCAGTTGTTACTTAAGTAGGTACAATAATTTGTACTTCATTATGTTGATCTAGCCTCTCCTTTGGATCCTTTGGAATTTCATCTTCTTTTGCTTCTCCTTCTTTTTCATGGTTTTTTTTTTGAGCATTCAAGTCTTTCTTCCATGTTATTTTCTTATTGAGTAATAAAAGCATTCTCATAAGTAAAGTTTTGAACTGGGCTTTCCTCATTAAATTTTCCCTTTAGTGATAAATTTGATCATTCTGGGATCTTAACCCATTGTAGAACATGGATTTATTTACCATTCATAATCAAGAAAAACTCATTAGAAAGCTAGGTCATAAATGAATAATTATAGGATGCTCCATAAGTGATACCCTGATAATATATCCTTTTTACATGCTCAAGACAACATCCAAATAAGTATGGGATAAAAAACCTTGCTTTCATCTTGATCCCTTTTGGATCTACGAATAATCTTCTTTTTACTGTTGGCCTTAATTTCCCAACCATGGTTGTTGATGAAATGATAAGCTATATGGATTTTATAGCTTAATTTCTATTTTCAAAATAGTCGTAAGAAAACTAGTTACATAACATTATGTACATATTTACAAATTTGGTTGCCCATTATCAAGCTATTCTAAGTGGGTGGTTGCCCAAATAATGCTTCAAATGAGGAGCATTAAATGGGAAGCCTAACACCTATCTATCTAATGAAGCTAACTTGAACCATTTTCTACCACTTGTTACTTGATTTTCTACCATTTAGTTGAGAATTTATTATGTTTTCTTTTTTTATCCTAGTAAAATTTAATTTCCTTCTCGAAAGGCCTTTCATCTCGCTCAATGATCAAACCATATTTTCATTAATTTTGCATTTTGTAAGAGCTTATCTTGAGCTTCATCAATTTCAGCTTCTCTTTTCAATAATAAATTCATCAAAGCATGTTCCTTGTTTGATCATGGACTATAATTCTCCATAAATTCTGTTGTTGTAGACACAATTATATTAGTTTTTTGAGCATCAAATCCATAAACAAGGTTAAATGGTGTGGTAGTTATGGACCTTTTTATCATAATTTTGTTAGTCCAAAGGGCTCCCCACAATATTTCATACCAATTTTATATATTATTATCCATGAAGTATTTGATATAAAGATTAATTTTTTATTTGTGGACTTAGCTAGACCATTTCCTTATGGATAATAGTTTGAAGATGAATAAAGAAAATTTGATTTCTTTGAAGTCCATCTTATGAACTCAGTTGATTGAAAAGCTATGTTGTTATTAGTAACAAGTGATTTTGGCATTCTAAATCAATTTATGATGTATTATTCAAGAAACTTGATTACATTGTAGGATGTGCTTTTTCTTAGATCTTTCACTTTTGGCCATTTGATGAAATAGATAGCAATTGTAAAAATAATTATATGCCATTTTTGGAATGGAGTAATAGTTCTTATGAGATCTAATCCCCATCTTTGAAAAGGTTTATCCACTATTATTGGTTTTAGTGGAGCATTAGCTCTTTTAGCTTTGGTATATAAATTCGACACTTATGGCAAGTTAAAATTTTGTTTCACAAATATTTATAAATTTTAGATAAATAGAGCTCATATTTCAATATATGTTGCATTTTTGTTCTAGGAGATTTATAATACAAGCCCTTATGATCATGAAATTGTTTTAGAATTCCTTCAGTCTTTTGATTAGGTACATATTCTAGCAAGATTCATTGAAAATCCTTTCTATATAGAACTACTTGAGAGAAAATATACTTATTTATTTTGATTATAAAATATCTTTTTAAACTTTAAATCAATTCTTAGGAATTTGATGGCAAACCAAAAATTTTAATATGGATTAATACCAATTTCTAGTTTAAAAAAAATCTAGCATCTCATGTTCAAATTCTTTTACCATCATCCTGGCTAATCCCATATTCTTGACTATTTTACATGTTTCTAATGTAAATGTAAATTTTTTTAATTTGATTGTCTAGATAGCTCTTTTGTGTTCAATTTTGTTTTATGCTAAAAATTTTCTTATGACTAGTTCTACTATAATAAGGTAAATTATAATGTTTTCTAAATAATCCTTAAAATTTCTCAAGGATTTAATTACACCAAATGCTTGTTTTTCAAGTTTGGAGTCATTCCTTTTAGATCCTTTCAATTGATAACTAAAGAATTCAATTAGTTTCTCCTATTTTTCATTCTTTTGTATCAATAGTGTAGCTAGTGAATTTGTTGAGAAAAAGGCATATAATCAAAAATCTTTTTTTAGCTTTAGTTTTACTAGATGTGAGGTTTCTAAAATGGCTTTCTTAAATAGATCTAAAGCCCCACGTGATTATTTTATCTTTTTTACTTAAACATCTTTCTTCAACATTTGTAAAAGAGGCTTCATTATTTCTATAAATCTTGATATGAAATTTTTGACAAATGTTATCTTTCTAAAGAAATATATTAATGCTTTCTTATTTTTATGATGTTCTATACCTTAAATAACTTATACCCTGGCTTTATTAATAACCATTCCTTTTTGACAAATAATATGCCCAAGTAAGCTACCTTATTTCATCCAAAAAACATGTTTTTTGGATTGAAGGAAATACCAAATTCTATACATATGCCAAAAATTTGTTATAAGTGAAATATATGATCTGATTCATGCTTTAAATATCCTATAATATCATTAAAAAAATGGCTATTATTTTTCCAATAAGTCCTTTAAATGATGTATCCATAGCTCCCTAAAACGTAGCTCCTATATTTGATCAGCCAAAGGGTATTCTTTTGTATGCAAAAGGTCACCATTTTGTAATGAATGTTTTTTTATATCTATCATTCTTGTCTAATGCTATCTTATTATAACTTGAAAATCCATCTAGGAATGAGTATACTTGACATCCTGGTGCTTTTATCAACATTTTTTTCATTCTTGGGGGTGAATACCTATCCTTAATTGAAGCTTCATTTAAGTTTCTAAAATCAATGCATAATCTTATATCTCCATTTTTCTTCCTAAATAGTATTGAGTTAGCTATCCAAGCTAAATATCCTATTGGGTATCTTATGTCAACATCTAATAGCTTCTTAATCTTAGTCTGCATTGTTGGTTTAAAAATTGTGTTAAACTTCCTTAATTTTTATTTAATTATCTTGTAATTCTCTACATAAGGAATTTCGTGCATTATAATATTAGGATTAAAAATTTTCATGTGATCATAAGACCAAGTGAAATTGCCTAAACTCCCCTTGAGAACCTATATAAATTTATTTTTAATTTATGGTTGTAGTTTTAATCCAATGTTAAGGTTCCTTGAAATGTCTTGACATTATAAGTTTATTATTTTAGAATCTTGATCTTTAGGATATTGGACATATGATCCTTTAACTAATTTTTTCTTAAATGATTTTTTCCATTTGTAATACCTTTTGTGGTATTTCTCTTACTCTTAGTATTAAATCATCTCCTTCATAGCTTTGATTTTTGAATTCAATTATGTTTTTGAGGAATCGAGTTATTTGATGATAATCTTCAAAAACTTGAAATTAATTCTTATTATTAGGGATCATTGATTTTGACTCTAATTCAATTACTATCTTATTGTATTTGGTTATTCTTGACAAGTTAAGAGTTCAGGTGACTACTGCAAACTCATTAGCTATCTGATTCTCTTTTCTTAGGATAATTTCAACTTTGTACTCCATAAAATATTCGAGAAATCTTATTGTAATTTGTTTATAATTTTTAAGAAATGAACTTTTGACACTACATTTTCCCTTTGCTTGGTCACATATAAGCTTTGAATATCCTTCAACTTGCAATATTTGAATTCCTTTATCATAAACTATTTTCATTCCTCTGCACAAAGCTTCATACTTAGTTCTATTATTAGTGCAAGGAAATTTTAGTTGTATAGCTCTTGGTTCCATGTTGTTTTCTAGATTGATTAAGATGATATTAACCCATGATCCCTTGGAATTACAAGATCCATCTAAATATAATTGTTAGAAATGCTCTTACTAACTACCAAAATATAAAATTTGTATTTCTCAAATAGAGCTAACTCCAAATCCAACTTATTTTGCTTAGATCATCTTATTCTTTCCATCAAAATTGACATTTTGTATCATCAAGAGTTTAGTCTATATATAAAGCTAATTCAGTTCTCCTTTTCATGGTAACCACATGTATGAATAATCTATTGCTATATACCTAATGAAATTTCAACTCCAACTTTTGCTTAATAATAAGTTGTAGGAATGTAAGATATTAGCTACTTAAATTGTGACTCTTTTTTTGATTCTAGGGTCCAAAGCCAATTAGAGTACTATGTTTAGTAACTGGCCTACTATCTTTACTATGCTCTTATCAACTTGAAAAATTTTTCTATCGAATGTTTTTGGTTTTAATCCTAGTTGTTTATATTGATAAGGGCATTAATGTTGAATTAGCTCTTGAATCAACTAAGCAACTATGTAAGTATCTACCTTTTAGTTTAAGAGTTAATAAGAAAGGTGAAGCATATTTATTGGCTACAACTAATGTCTTACTAATATGTTTATTAATGACATAAATATAGTTTGTAGCAACATTGCAAATCTTCTTCTTATTCTTAATTTCTTCTAAAATTCTCTTTGAGCATCCTTCAATCTGAATTAATTGATACAGGCTAATGTTGTCTTTAATCCTTTTCAAATCTTCTATTAATGTCATACCCCACTTTTGCTATAAAATCCCAACTTCCTAAATGTTTTTGTGAAAGATTCTTGAGGACTTTCTCCATTTGATTGAAATTTCTTCTTTGATTTCTATTTTTCTTCAAAAACATTTCTTTTCATAGTAGGTTTAGGTATTGTATTTGGTGGTCTAGATGTAATATTTTCCTTAATACTCTTATATCTAGGTTCTTCATTATTATTGAAATCATCATTGGATGAGTATCCTAATTTGGAGTTTCATCACTAGATTACCTTTCTAAGAAATGTATACCTAGGTGCATGATTTCCCTAAATTCTTCTTCTAATTCTATTAAATTTGAATAAGCCAAGTCTTCCTTTTCTCTAATGTTGTCTAGCTCAACCTTAATATTTGATTTTTTTATTTGTCAAAAATTTTTATCATCTTTGAATTTCATTTTAGATAGATTTTTCTAATTTGATGATTTTGTTAGGGATTTCTTTTAAAAACTTGTCTTTACCATGTTCTTTATTTTTAAATTCAATAGAACTATTATTGAAGGTAATGACTTCAATTAAGTAAAGTTTTTTATAGAAAATAATCCTCTTTATAGCTCTTTTATAGTAGGCTATGTGTTATGTGTAGTTAAACTCAGTTGTCTTTATATCTCTATGGATTCACTATAAAGGTTGACTAAATTATTAACCTTTGGAGTCCTATGTAATGAAATTGAAATTCTTAGGTCTATAGCATTTAAGTAAGTTCCTCTTAAAACCTCATTACTTGGCCAAAATTGAGTTTGAAATAAAATAATACCCTTTGAAATTTAATTTAAATTCTCTAATTGATTCCTTATTTTCTTATTTCATGTGAAATAGCTCACTATAAAGTTTTTGTTTCTCAATTTGATTACTGAATTAGGTAGAATAAGATTTTCATATCATTCCAATTTGTGTACAATTATTTGGTAAGTTTGAGTGTTAAACTTGAGCTATATTACTAAGGTTACCTACGAATAGTTTGCATGCTTAATCATCATGTTGAATGTTTGCATGGACAAAAGCTAATTCAGAAAAATGTAAGTATTTAATAGACCTATTATTGAAGGTAATGACTTGAATTGAGTAAAGTT
The DNA here is from genome assembly GCA_015680685.1 of Gnetum montanum. Taxonomy (NCBI): domain Eukaryota; kingdom Viridiplantae; phylum Streptophyta; class Gnetopsida; order Gnetales; family Gnetaceae; genus Gnetum; species Gnetum montanum. The sequence goes on along the minus strand of MNCI01022155.1, from coordinate 224,861 downwards.
TTGTGCAGAAAATACTCCTCTTTATAGCTCTTTTATAGTAAGCTATGTGTTATGTGCAATTAAACTTAATTGTCTTTATACCTCTATGGCTTCACTATAAAGGTTGGCTAAATTATTAACATTTGGAGTCCTACATAACTAAATTGAAAGTATTGGGTCTATAACATTTAAGTAAGTTTCTCTTAAAACCTCATTACTTGGCTGAAATTGAGTTTGAAATAAGATAATATCCTCTTAAATTTAATGTTAAAGTCTCTAACTAATTCCTTATTTCCTTATTTCATATGAAATAGTCCACCATAAAGTATTTGTTGCTCAATTTGATTATCAAATTAGGTAATGAATAAGGTTTTCATATCATTCCAATTTGTGTATTGTTATTTGGTATGTTTGAGTGTCAAATTTGAGCTACATTACTAAGGTTACTTATGAATAGTCTACATGCTTGGAAATCATGTTGAATGTTTGCATGGAAAAGAGTTAATTCAAAAAAGTGTAAGTATTCTTCTACTAAATAAGCCTTACTAGGGATGTATGGTTTCAATAGATACTAATAAGCAACTTTAGGAATATCATGATAAGCATAAAATATCAAAGGTATGGGAAGCTAAAACACATTAACAAGAGGTGGGTTAGTCATTATTTGTAAATTTTAATTTCTATTGAATGATCCTATTTTTAAATTTATCTTTTCTTTTTAAAGACAAATCCCTAGTTAATGGCGAAATCCTAGTTCATCATGTTTTAACTTCATTTCCTAATTTTTTAATTATGGTCTCAAATTCTTCTTTCGATGAAGTTTCATTCTTAAATTTAAAAATGTTTTTTGAACTTTTAAATTTTTTTTTGTTTATCTAAGAATGCACTCACGAACTAAAAATAACTATTCCAATTTAACTTAGGATCCAATGTAATCTAATATACCCTAATATATTTTAATATGCTTTAACTAGATTTCCTTCTTCTAGCATCAAATTAAGCTATTGTTATAGAAACACCATCCTACCCTCAATTAGTTTAAATAACTTGTTTTAGATAGTTGCTAGTCTCTGGTACCACCATGGCATGAACAACCCTAAATAACTTTTGTTGATTCAAATGAGCTAAATATGGCTAAGTATATTTAATAGTAAAAATTTCCATGAGAAACTATTGTCTTGTATGTAATCAACAGTTATGCCTTTTAACTATTCCTTGACATTATTATGAGAACTGAATAGCTTTCCTATAAGTCTAGCTTTAAATATTTCATAACTGATATAATGAACAAGAGGTTTTATAGAAGTTGTTAATCTTTAATTTTGAGCTATCTGATAGCTAACTTCCTAAAGCTATATAATCAAACTTTTGCTAAACAAAACAAGTAATTGAGGTAGATAGATTATTTCAAAAGCTCAAAATTATACAAAGATAAGATTACTTCCATGTTAAATTGATTCAGAATTGACACTTGTAGAAGCTATCTCATTCAATCAAAGTAAGAAAAAAGGCCTAAACCTTAGCTCATAGAGAAACTAACTTATCCCAAAACTAGTAATTCATCCAAATGTAGCTATGCAATATTTAAACTAAACAAGTGAGAAAAAGCTATTTAATTCAAATACTAACTAAGAGATGAAAGTCAAAAGAGATAGACAAAACCTACTTAGAATGCCATTATATAAGCAGTCTTTACAAGTTCTTGTGGGAAGTTTTGCTCTTTTTCCTTTTTCCCACCTATTTTTTACTTCTACTATGAGCCTTATATACTAGCTATTGGCAGTTACAATAGTTACAAAAATTAAGGTGCAATATACCATACATTTTCTTCATATAACTACAAACCATTGGATAGTTTAGTTTCTTGACAAATTTTTCTCATTCTCTAAATTTGGAGCCCTTCTACTAATAACTGCTTTCATAACCTCCCATGACTAAGAATAAATTTAATAGCTTAATTCATTATATCTAGCTCAACATTATCAATTTTTAAAAAACAACTTCAACTTCTAATCTTCCTAAATTTGATTTTGTTATTAAATTAGTTATTTTAGTTAGTGCAAGATAATGCCTATACTATTTAAATAGAAATGAAGAAAATCTTAGGGCTAGGTTAAATCCCTTAAAGTTACTAATGTATAGGTCTTAGGTAGGAGTGAATAATGTCAAGTTAAAGGATCATGTGTTTAGGAAAAATAAGTTCCAAAGTGATAGGTTATGGCTACTAGCCTCATCGGAAAACTTAAGAATTATCTTAATCAATTAATTAAGTTTTAATGATACTATAATATGGGTAAGAATTACTTGGACCAATGTACCCATTTTTATTAATGGCTCTTGTAGTTGTTGTACCTTGTCAATTATTAGTCAAGATTCTTTGAGGATACAATTATTCATGGAAGTTGTTAGAATGGTTGATATCTTCTTGGTTACATGGTTTCAACTCCTAGAACTCTAGTAATAGATATTCTTGATAACCATTAGGAAGAAGTCTTGTTAGTTTTCATGGTCTAACTTGAACATAAGATGTATTTGGTGATGGTCCATGGTGAAACACCACAAAAATTTTAGCAACACTTCTAGACACCGTCAGAGCCTCTGAAACAGCTTCAAGCAGCCCACCATGGAGCAAGCAAGGTCCCCTTGGGGCCCACAGATCACGATGGCAAGTGTCGATGTCAAGAATCATCAGTTTCAAGGTCAAAAAGTGCAATTTTGGCTAAGTACATTGTGCAGACGTTCCACAGCGTAAGGATCAGCGTCACCAACTTTTGGAGCCCCGAAATTCAGTCAAACTAGGCCAAAATCAAGCACAAGGACCCCCCATGACCTTCACTAAGGTCCCCAGCAATTCCTAGCCTCCAGAAAATCAAGATTTGGGTCTCAAATATTCCATTTTAACTTGGTGACGCTGGGGTTACTTTTTCAGACGCTGCACAGCGTAAGGATTAGCGTCACCAATTTTTAGAGCCCCAAAACTAAGCCAAAATGACTTAATTTTAAGGGTGTAAGTTGTCCTCAAGGTCCACTATTGATAACTATGGGTCTGAGCCTTTAAAAATTCCAGATTTCAACCCAAAATTGCAAGTTTTGGAGGCCACACTGCAAGTCACGCTAGATGCTAGACAAGCGAGGCCGTGTTAACCCTTCTTGATTTTCTTTTTCAAGAAATCTATAAAATGGAAAAGGGATATAAAAGCCCACGCAAAATCAGGCCAAATATTCAGCAGAAAAAAAAGGAAATATAATTTTTCCAAGTGGGCCAGAGTTGGAGCTAATCTTTTTAAAATTTTTAAATCTTTTTTTTATTGCTTGAGGGCTTGTATTTCTTAATTTATTTGTATTTTATGGGCTGGAATGACCCATAAGTTGTAAAATACATTGAACCTGGTCAAGAAAAGCAAATTGCCAACACATACCCAACTCATGTACAACTTTCAAGCATAGATACATTGAACCTGGTCAAAGTAAACCCTAGCCAAAACCCTAGCCCAAACCTATAAATACCCTACCAGTTCACACAAGTTGGGGAGGAGACAAGAAGAACAAGAAGCAACAAACAAGAGAGACAAGAAGAACAAAGCAAGAACAAAGACAAAAAAGCAAAAGACAAAGAGGCAAAGAGAAGCAAGGGCAAAAGCAACAAGAGAGAGAAGAAGATTGAAAGAGGCAAAGATTGGAGAAATTGGTGATGCACATCTGATTTTTGGCTTCCGATTTCTTCTCACATTAATCACATTTCATCATCATACCATTGTGTCACATCATTCCAGGGCTAGGCGTTTGACTTGCCATCCATACTTGTGAAACTATGCTTTGACCGGTGCATATTCTTGTTTAAAAACAATACAATACAGTTTCATTTTTGCCTCTCATTTACATTATTTACTGCAGTTTATCTTCTGTTTACAATATAACTTTGTTTACGCTTTATTCATAATTCAGTACACTTTATTTACATTTCGTATCGTTGTTCATATTCCGTTTACACTGTTTACGATAACCCAAGCGCTAGCCATAGCTTATGCTTGGGGAAGTCCTTGTTTGATTTGCGTGCGATCCATCCAAGGCACTTTGCCTTCGTTCCTTTTCCAGCTTGCCCTCAAGGGAAGGTAGAGTCAACTGTGGCTGTCCAACGATCTCTCGGTGTTTGTTTCCCTTCCAGCCTTACACCGACGATTTAGGTCAATACAGTTTTTGGCGCTAGAAGGAGGGCCACTTTCTTGTTATTAATCAAAGCCTCACTACCTATCAAAACTCCATTCATCTATCCCAGTCCATTCACGTTTATCATGGAATCTTCCCAAGTCAACCTAGTAACACTACCAATTGCTTCAAACCCTATCACTGCTACGAAATCCATAACCGTCACTGAACACATAAATCCTCAAGGCCCTACACACCAATCCCTCAGGCTACAAGGAAAAGGCCATATTCATGCAACTCTTACACCTGAACAGTATAATTTTATTTGTGTCAAAATCCAAGCCAACGTACCCATTGATTGTATGGAGAGGGAAGCTAAGCGAGAATATGAATTCATCCACAAAGAAGGACGTGAGTTTATCCCTTCAGCTTTTGACATAATCCCACTATCTGAAAACCATCATAAACTCATATCCCAACTTCTCATGGTTAAAAATCAAGCCTTACAACTACCTCCCATAGAGCCTCAAGATGATGAAGATGACTTTGCAGCCCAATCTGAACATGGAGAATCTTACCACACTGTTAGCCCCCATGCCCACACAAAACTATTATCCCATCCTTTCCTAGAAGAAAATATGTTTCCTTCTTCATCCACAAACATCCAAGCACATGTTCCCCATTCCATCCCTATCTTCTCCGTGCTCAATAACATTCACTCTAATGCATCCACTTCCATAATTCCTCCACCAGCACAGTCTCAACAATTCCCCCAAACCAACGTAGGGGCAATCCCCCAACCTCAAGTAGTTGGAATACCATCAATCATACCAACTTCCACATCCACCCATTACATACCCCAGATGCAAATTCATATGACACCATTAATTACTCCTACCCAACATATTCAAGGTGTTGCCTCACAACATGTGGCTGGGCAATGGG
>MNCI01022155.1:194920-208478 GCA_015680685.1 Gnetum montanum | reverse complement strand
TTGAACAAAATAGGAAATTTTCAAGAACTCACAGTACTTGGCAAAGTTGGCTGAATCTCTTTAAAGTAAGTCATTTGTAGTTTACACGCAATGCAATCGTTACATTTATCACAACCGCATGCCGCAACAGCACACACGCATACTCACATTAACTACTGAGTTTATTTGGAGGTATCTGGGCCTTGGTGTTGCCAGAGACCAGTAGGCACCTAAATCCTATTCGAGGACACTCGTTGGCGGTTGCGTCCCAAATGGTCGCCAACAGTTACAAGTTACACTTAATCCCAAGTTTAATTTTAGCAATCATATATTAAAGTTGACAACTCCAAGGCTATAAATACAAGCTCAAAATATAAATTTTAGGTCAAACCTTTTGAGATTTGAAAGCACTCATTAGAGATCAAGAGATCAAGAGAATAAGTACCTATCATCATTACAACACCTGCATGCTCCTTGGCCACCTTTAGTACCTTTGATGACAACTTCTAGAGATAGATTTTTTGGGCTTTCACTTCACTTTTCTCAACTCTAGTGTCAATGACAAAATTCTTGGCTAAAATAGCCCCATTCTCACCTATAATTAACTCTAGATTATGCCTACAACCTTTTCATCCATAACCTAATCCTCTAGAGGTTCGATTTCACTCTTCAAATGTATATTTTTCTTAATATTTGAGCTTATTTTATCAATTGCATTTCACTTTTATTTTTCTTCCATCACTTGCAGTTTGGTCTCCCTTAGGAGGTGAACACTTTGACATTTATCAATAAAGCATTTTCATTATTTAAGAAAGTATTTGGGACCTTTTCCCCATATTTTAGCATCTTATTTTCATCATTTATCATCTGTTTATTCATGTTTCATTCTTAGAATTTATTCTCCCTCACATTGTATTTTATACTTAGTCAAATTCTCAACACTTTTATACTTAGTCATTTTTCTACATAAAATCACATTTTTTCAGGAAGGACTCAATGATCCTTATGTCCTTTTATGCAAGTTTTATACTTAGTTTTATTTCATTGTTTACAATCCATTTTATAATTAGTTTATTTTTTGATAATCCATACTAAGTGTTATATCCAGTAAATCTACACTTAGTCATTTTTTAATATTAAAATCTCACATTTTAATATTTTTTCTACCATTACTAGTTCACATGTGATAGGCTAAGTTTATATTTAATTAAATGTTTTGTACCACCTCATTTCATAATCATTGATATATCAAGGATTATATTAATCCAAAGACCATTTATAGCCACATGCTAAGCTTTTTTTTAATATTTAGTTCATAGAGGTGTCCTTGTAGGGGGTATAAAGAATATTTCTATCAAAACATTTTTAGGGCTAGAAAGAAGGCCAATAGGGTTTCTAGTGTTTGAACATATCACCTAGTAGCCTATAGATTATTGCCAATACTTAGAGGTTTTCTTATTATTTTCATTTTTACTTAGTTTATTTTCTACTTTATACGTAATCTTATTTTCTTCTAAATATGTACAAAGACATTTGTTAACATCATGTCATGACAAGGATCCAACTTGGCTTACAATTCTTAGGATCATAAACTAGTGGAGATGTAGAGAGCTTAGGAAACTATGACACCCATAAGCAAGCATAAGTACAAGATTGCTTGTGCTAAATAAGAACTGAGTATTGCACTCCTTGAGAATCAGTTACAAAGGATGACTTCCTATGAAGTTTTCAAAACCTTAAGACATTTTCTCCCAAACTCTAATCATCTTTTGGAGCTAGATGAGTACAAGAAAATTCATTGGGAGAATATCTTGCTATGAGGGATGGAATTCTAGGGGATACAAATACTAGAATGATTCAAACACAGGCTCTAATAAACCTTCGTATGGATAATCATAACATCAATTCGAATAGGATCTATCAATTGCATGGCCAATATAGTGATGGTGGGGGTGTTAGCATCTTTGATGATGAAGGTGATTTAGATTCTTGTACTTCATTATTTAAAAAACATTATCATCAACACACTATCCACCTGCCCAGCCCCATTTTGTAGCACACGAATCTTGTTAACTCTACCAATCCATCCTCTACATATGTTTTATAAACCACTACCCTTATTGCTCTTTCTTTCATTATTAAAGCTTCATGTATGATGAGATTACCTCCTATTTATAGTTTATCCCTAACACTATGGAAACACCTTAAATAAAAATTCATCAATGAAGGAAAAGCCTAGTAGCCAAATTTTATTTGTAATTTTGATTGAATTCAAGGGTAGAAATGATTATCTTGTTTTCCCATAAAAAATGCTACCTTGTAGCCTTGTTTTAGAAAAAATTTTGGATGTTTTAAAGAAATTTAATATGAAATTTATGGCCCATATTGTCAAAAAAACTTTGAGTTTCCTTATGTTAGTGTATTAGGCTTAAAATTCAAAACACTACCAAATGTGATGTAAAACGTTAAGAATGCTAGTGACTAACATGATGTAGTTTTGGGCCATGAAAATGATAAAAAAATTGTATGTAATGGTTTAGAAAGCATGTGGAAACATAACTGACATAGAAACAAAAAATTGGAGGCCTATGTAAGTCAGATTAAACACCATTTTTCAGATCTTTTGGGGTACAATTCTCTTGGTAAATATTTTGACAAAAAAAAAAACTTTTGGCAAATCTTTTCAACACATAGGAGAGATCTTTTCAACACAAAAAGAAACCTATTTTAGTAAAACAATAGAAAAATTATTGTATATTTTTACAACATTTTATAGCCTTTCCAAGCATTGATTTGTAAGAGCAAAGAGACCCTGTAGTAGCATTTATTATGAAGTAGATCAATCAAGATAGATAAGTGCAAAACACACCCTACCTACTTGCATGAGATCTTAAATAATATTTTCTATATTCTCAACCTATAAAAACCTTGATTTGTACTCTCTAAACCTTTCTTTCACAAAAATTTCTCATACCATTCAATATAAAGTTTGTGGTTTTTTTTTGGTCATATCATTTATCATTTCTCTTACTCTTTTCTTAGATCCAACATTGAAACTTGTATTTACATGTTTTCCCTTGTTTCCATTTGTCATGCCCTGCAATAGATTTTCCAAGTCCTTAGGTGATCAAAAAGATTACCTAAGATGCCCTAGATGCTTTTAAGGCCCATGGATCCTAGTGTTAAAAACTATTTTACACAGATATTTTCAATTTTCCAGCATTGATTTTTTCCATTGTTATAGCATTCTGGCACTAGAAGAAGGTTATCTACCTAACGTCTTTTTTTAAACTTATCTACAAACATTCTCTACCTATTTCTTCCCTTTACAATACTAGCATATTTGACAAGAACATCATAGCTAGTTTTTATTTTCATAGTTACAAGAAGACAAAAAAATTATTATTTCTATAGTTATAGTGCATAGTGTTTTTTCTATTCCTTGCATTTACAATTTTCCTCTAACTCTCTACACTTGCATTTTATGAAGTGCTATTTATGTTGTGATCATTTTTCTTATTTTTCCTAGAATTGATCAAATATGTTGGGATAAATATGCTACATCCTGTTGACCTTTTTTAATGCTTGTAAAAAATGATGATTATAGTTGTAGTTTATTTTATTCTTCCTATTTCTACACTTAAATTTTAGCTAGATTTCACAAATACAATATACTTTATTTATACTATATTCTTACAAGCTATGCTCAAACAAGCTATAAGGCCTCATATATGCTACACCTCATGTACACTATAGTTTTAAAAAGGTATCATATACTTTGTATCTTATATAAACTACAACTTATATATGTGTTACATCTCATATACACTAAACCTTAAACAAGGTATAAGCTATAAGCTACAAACTACGAGTCATAGCTTGTTTAAAACATTAAAACCTTACCACATTTACCCAATTACTTGGTCTTACACAGATTATGCCTTTTGTATTGATCATTTTTCCACACAATATCATTTCCATAGCCTCAAACCAATAATTTTCTTGTATCTATGATCCTAAGGAACTAGCTATAGTAGAGTAGAGGTAATCCCTTAGGTAGTTAGGATTCAAACTAGCCCATGTGAGCATTGCAAAAAGTAGTATAATTTTATTTATATATAAATCCAAACAAGTTCGTTCATCTCACATAAGGAGTTGGACCCCAAGAGTCACTTTGAAATTATTTATAGAAATAGGAAAGAGTAGATTCCTTCATCATATGACCATATCAAACTGTTAGAGTTTTATGAGTGCATGATAGCACAATTGGTGATTGTAGATGTTGAGTTTGAAATAAGTGAAGAAGCCAATTTAGGGTAATACCAAGAAGAATAGGATGGATTTGGGGCTTATTTTGAGATAGGTACTCAACTAAGGAATAATTCATAGTAATTTGTCTATGAAATAATCATGTTCAACTCTATGTAACCTTAATAAGTCAAATCTCTCAACCCACTTTTTTATTCACTTCCCTATTTACTTTAACACCATTTACCATGGTGCTCCAACCTCTACTAGTAGTTTCCTCTATGCCCCAACCATTCATAGTTTTAGTTTAGTCATCTTCTAGAGTAAAAATACCACACATCTACCATGACCTGTTTATGAATAATACTCCTTTTGTTTCATATATTCAAGTGCAAACATCCTTTTCCATGTTCAATCCTCCTACAATGGTAGTTACATGATCCTTCTAATCTATATTGTTTTCCATTACAATCATCGGCTATTTAACAACCATAGGTGCAACCTTTAGTAGCTTCACAAGGTCTAAATCAAGCTTTTCAACTGATTAAGGATGTTATTAAGAAGTTGTAAAAACACAAAGCTAGCACAACAGAAATAGTAAAGGTCATGGACTTCTACTATGATGATTCCATTAGCCCTAGCATTCCTCAAATAACATTATCTATGGAGATGCTTATTCCAAACTTTACCAAACACCTTGGTGAAGGAGACCCTAATGCACATCTTGTCACATTTTGTTTTGAGTTCCTCCTATTGCAAGCATGACATCATACAATACTACATATTTTTACCATGTCCTTGACAAGTAAAGATTTAGATTGGTATAGGACACTATTAAGGATCTCTATCTCTTCACTTGATAACTTGATCACCTAGTTTGTTAACAAGTTCAAGTATAACCTAAAGCCTTATATAACATTAAACCAACTTATGTAAGTGGGTTAGGGACCACATGAACCAATTCAAAAATTTATTCAAAAATGGAATGTGACCCTCAATGAAATTTTTGAATCCATCTTTGAAATCCACCTTTTGGCCATCTTCAAGGAAGTGATTAATAACTTCATCAAGTCAAAGCTTTATTACTTAGAACTCCAATCATTGAGCCAAGCCTTTTTACAAATTAAAAACATTAAGAAGTTGGCCAAGGTTAGTAACAATCTTAGCCTATGTAACCTACAAAAATCAATACACAAGGGTAGATAGCAATAAGAATAAGCCAACACAGGCAATCATGGCCATAGTTGCAAAAGACATGAAATAGACAAAAGGATGAAGATCTTCACCATGTAACACATCTTCTTACCCATCTCAACCATCTATGTCATATACTTCGAATCAACCAAGACCAAACTTCAAGTGCAAGGACAAGTCTAAATGCACAAATTTTTCTAAGAAACATTCTAATCTCATAGAATAGTTTCTTAAGGACAATCATATTTAACATAAGCAACTGTCTAAGGATGCTCACAAGAGGCATGATCATCTTTGTGAGATAGCTAGAAACATGATAGTAGCAACCAAAGATGCTTCCAAACTACTAAAATACTTCAAGCTTAACAAATTTTTTCATTATTACTAATTGACTTATCATGACTCAGACTTTTTCATTACCCTTAAATATGATCTACAAAAAAGGATCAATTAAGAAGAGCTAGTGCTACATGAATCCAACACTCCAAACACCAATGACTTCTACATCATAGTCTCATTCACAACATCCCATCAGTCTAGTCCTCCTAGAGAACTATTTGTTGTCAAGATGCCACCTTGGCCTTGGGTCTTAAAGCCTATAACATCCTTTGTAATACAAGTACCACCACTTGTGACCTCTAAGGATTCTTTTGTTATACATGTTCTACCTTTAGTGCCATCAACATAACAACCCAAACAATGCATTATCAATTCCTCTAAGGCTAGGGAATGATTTTTTATTAGGATGTCATTGCCATCCACAACCAAAACTATGACAACCTATGTCTAATGCTTATTTATCATGGCCAATACCTCAACAATGTCATCATCGAGTAACAAGAAATTACCACCACAATATTGATGAAAATAACCCATTGTCAAACCAATGAATAAGTTCACTAAAGATAGCCAACAACAAAAGGCTTGAAAACAAGTTGACCTACTGAAACCTACATCAAGATTAGCCCTACCTATAAACTTCATTGATAAAACTACATCAACTAGTTAACCATGAGAGAATCACAAACTAGATATGAGTAAGGAGCCCAACTGTTACAAATATGATCTAAGGATCTTAGGCAAAATGAAGAAGGTTAAATCTGCAAAATCTGAAGAATTACACACCAATGAAAAGAATCTCCTCATGACAATCAAAAAATTAAAATTTTACTTGAGAAAAAGAACACATTATTGGACCTATACGACCTATGCATGATTTTACCTACTCATAGAGACATGCTAGTTCAAATGTCAATCTCTATTTTGATGAGTGAAGACATTCCTGCTAACAAAGAATGCATTCATTATGTTATTAAGAAAACTCCACTTAGAGAAAATAGGCATCAAGCCAAACTTACTTTTCATGATAGTGAGGTTAAAACCAGTTCTCATAATGGAGAAGAGATATGTGATCCTCTCCTCATTACTATACATTTTTTCAAGTACAGGGTCCATCATGTTCATGTAGATGATGGGGTAGCAAACAACATGATACCATTCACTATCATTGAGTAACTAGGCCTAACTAAAAACATCCAAGAAACTTCTACCTTTGCACTCAAGTTATTTAATGGGTTACAAGTAGCTGTGTGGGCTTATATCTCCCTGGACTTTATGGCCAAAGAAAAAGTTTCTACGTCTACTAATTTCCTAGTGGTTGAGGAAACTACTAGTTTTAACATGATCCTAGGAATACCATGGTTACTGAAACTTTGAGTAGTCTTGTCTCCTATACACTAGGAGATTCACTTGTCATATGAGGGTAGTGAAATTGTAATTCATGGGGATAACATGTTTCTACCATCCATTAATAATGTCAATATTGAATGAGAACTAGAAGTAAGGTTTTGAGATGAAACTTCCAAAATTTAAGTTAGGGAAAATAACAACAACAACAATGTTAACAACACTAACTCTACAACATTAAATGAATAATAAGAGCACCTATCACTTGTCATATTGAACAATAAGAATGGTGAAACTAAGATCATGCATAAGAAGTTTCTTGATCTATCAGGTATTAGGCAAAAAATCCATCATAGACATGTTACCTTTTTTTTGTCAATGATCACTTATTTACTTTTACAACCTTATATTATGTTTCTATGTTTATTTTATTCTTGTACCTTCTTTTGAGATTATCCCATGCTTGTTAGAAAACCGATACACTATCCTACTAGGGCCTAAAATTGGTAAATCCATGGCCTACTAAGGCCTAAAACTAGTAAACCATGGCATGCCAGGGCCTAAAGCTAGTAAACCATGGCCTACTAGGGCCTAAAACTAGTAAATCATGGCCTACAACTTGTGATACCATGGCTTGCCAAGGCCTAAAATTGGTGAAACCATGACCTACCAAGGCTTGAAAGTAGTAAACCATGGCCTAACAGGGCCTAAAATTAGTAAACCATGGCTTTCTAGTGCTTAAAACATGTGACAACATGACCTGCCATGGCCTAAAATTAGTGATACAATGGCTTTCCAGGGCCTAAAATTGGTGATGCCAAGGTTTACAAGGGCCTAAAATTGGTGATGCTATGGGTTACTAGGGCCTAAAACAAATAAATATATTGTATCTTTTTCTTTTTCTTACATATACATGATGAGTAATTTCTATTTTTACAATTATTCCTTGTTTTCATAATTTTGATCTTATTACATTTCATTGTCGAATTTTACTTTATAGCCTTGTCTTTTACTGTCATTTTAGCTTGTAGCCTTTTTACATTACAACACAAAATGTAGAAAAATATAAAGCATAAAAAATAATTAAAAAATTTATGACCAAGGGGTAGAGTTAAAATAGTTAATATAAAACATCATGAATGCCATACATTTCTAGGCATCCATGACCATAGCCATAATTACATAGTGTAATACAAAGAAATGATACATAGTCTCTAAAGCTACAAAGGTAGTAACGAGCCAATAGTCATGATGCAACCAAGATGATAACACATCATTAGCACTAATAGCTTAGAAAAAGTCCATGGAAGGAGAAAGGGAAATGTTACTAAAGCCATGATCTTCATTCATCAAGAACCTATAAACAAGCAGAACATCGAATCATTAGAATACATATTAACATTATGACTAAAGTGAAACATGAAATTTAGAAAATTTAACTAGTAAAACATGAATACATAGAAGCCCAGCTTACAAATGTAACCAAGATTACACTTAGGCCAAAACTAAAATACCATGAATTAATAGTGAGTGAATTTGACATTTTGTGAAACAGTTAACAAGGAAAACACCAAATAGGCATTTCTACCAATAGTTAATACTAATTCCAATTTTTAAAAAAATTGGTGGCCAAGAGTAATACGGATTAAGCTTGGTGGGCATAAAAATCCAAAGAACAATGGCCAAAGAGCTCATAAAGTCCAAAATACTAAGGATACAAGAATAAAGAGATAGAAACCATAAGATTTTTGGACTTTGGAAGCCCATATGATGTCATTCCTCCTAGGAAAAAATCTCAAAATTCCCTATATGCTACTCTTATAGAGCCTAAGCCTTCACATGCTAACCACATAGCCAAAAGAAAATTTCATAATGCCTAATTCAAGCTCCATGCACTCAAATGCTACTGAAGTGAGCTAGAAAAAATAAAAGGCTCAAAACCATATTCCAAGTAGAAATTGACTAATGAGGCCCCTAGGGCTAGAAAAAAATCTAAGAAACTTTTTTTAAAATTAGTTAGAGCCATAGATATATGAAACATGGTCAAAACAACCCAAAATTTTTCCAAACCCTAACATACAAGTGTAGGAAAAACCTATTATTTACCAAAATTTCACTGGAAAAACCATAATCCCTAATAATTTGACTATGTAAAATCTATGAATGTAGTAATTTGATTTAAAAAAAATCAAAAACACTATCCCAAGCATGGAAAAATATCAAAATATTTCTAATTTGGGAAAAATTATACAAAAAATTTTAGTTTGTTTAACCAAAAAATGCCTAATTTGATGTCAAAAACTTTTTTAAAAAAAAATCTAGGAAAAAATCCAAAAAATTTTGACAAATTATTGTGAATTATAAATTTAATGAACATTGTGAGAAAAATCCAAATTAACCACAATGATGCACTTACAGATGTAGGAAAAACCCCAAATTCACTAAAAATTAGACCAAAAAAGAAACTTAGTTTGTAGTTGAAGAAACTTAGAAAAAATTCAAGAAAAAATTTAAAACTGTAAACATGGCCTGGAATCCAAATATACTACATCTACCCTCCTAGATATTAAGGACAATGGCCATATGTTATGAAAACCCTACTAATGTTTCTAGTTTAGCCTAGAAAAAATTGCAAATGTTAGAAGACAAGTCTATGGCAAGAACTGTGCATACTAGGTCAAGAAAAAGTCCAAATCTTTCTCATAAAAAATTTAAAAATTATAATTTTACCTCTAAAATTTAGAAAAATCCCTAACCAATTAATCTATATAGAAAAAATCTAGAAATCCTATCATACATGCACTAGAAAAAACATAAAACACAAGAAACCCAACCAAAAAATAAAGGAAAATGTAGGGAAAATTGATACCTAGGAGCCATTGATGAAGATCCTTCTCTTGTAGATGGGTTAGGAAGCCTTGAAATAATCCTTAAAACCTCATCTACTTCTTCTAGTCCTAGATTTTAGCTTTTCAATCCATTCTTTTTCACCATGGCTACCAAATCCTTGAAGTTCTACCTCTAACTCTTGCAAAGAGAAGCTTAAAATTCTTGGGTTTTCTCCAACATGTTGAGCATAGGAGGTAGAAGATGCCAAATTAGCTTGTACATGTTATGTATATGAGTTTATAATCCCAAGCCTAACTCTCACACATTACCTCATACAATTAGCTAGCTTATGAAGTTCAAAGCTTGTTTAGGTCTCACACATTGTCCTAGCTTGTTTCAAAGCTTGTTTAGATCTCACACACTATGATGCCTTAATTTATAGCTTATTTAGGTCTCATATGTGCTAATTTTTTTGACAGTCACGAGCTGTAAAACTAGTTCACACAAGCCATAAATTGCCTAGAAAGGCCAAACAAACTAGTAGGCTAACCTAGAGTGGTCACATGTTGCCTCATATGCTTAGCTAGCCTAGGAAGCCCACTAGCTCCTAGGTCTCACATGCTCACATTGTTTAACCTTGTTTCATCTTGTTCTACCTTATTTTGACATCATTTGAAGCTTATTTTACCTTGTTTTACTTTGTTTTGACCTTTTTCTGCTTCATTGTGCTTAATTATTACACTATTTTTCATTATTTTAACTTTATTTAACAAAACTATGTCATGTAGATGCCACTTGATGTGCTTATGTTGACATGCAAGGAAGATGTGAGGAAATTTTGAATTTTGAGCCTTGGTAGACCCTTTTAGTAATGTCAATCAATCAAATGACTTTGAATGCTTAAACCAGAATCCTTGAAGCCTTTTGACCATATAGCCTTAATACCTTGGAATGGCCCATCTACTATTGACCTCAAGGCCAGAAACACCATAAAGGATTCCTTGGTCAAAATCCCCATTTTAATCCACAATGATAAGGAGAAAACCTTTGAACAAAGTTCCTCACTAGAACTCTAGTTTGCTCAAATACATCATCCAAGTTCTGCAATGTAACATTAAAGCCTTCACATGGCCCTTATTAGATCTAACATTTATGTGTTTTCTTTTAGTATTGTTGGGCTATCTATGTAGACTTGAAGGAATATGTGACATTGATTAACCTAGTAGCCTATGACAAGAGAGTCTACATGACCTTCTATATCTTTGGCATATTAAAGGACTACAAACACTTTTTAAACCCATAAAGCAAGACACAGAGTCTCAAGATCTACTAATTGTAACTCATTATTGTCTAATAGTTTCTTATTATCTCATGTAATCTATTGCAATCACATGTATTCTATGAATTGTTATCTTGTCCTCTTAGATTTGTGCTTGCAAGATGAGCCTAAATTCATCACAAAGGTATGACCCATCATAGCAGTGAGTCACTACATGATCTCAATACATGAGATTTGACTAGCTTGTTTGATCTTGCCAATAGTGCTTTCCTCAAATCATTCCCATTACCCATTCTAAACCATAACCCTATAACCAAAATTTAGCCCTCCTCTCATTACTAATAACAAAAACCTATGTTTGATATCCATGCATCATGGTCATCTAACATTCTCCACATGCTTAATCATCAAGTTCACTAAATCTAGAAACTCTTCATTTAGCAAGAAAACAAAAAAATTTGACCTTGGTAATGAGACCCAATGAAGGTTTTATTCCCACAAAAAAAAAACAAAACAAAACAAAAACAAAAACAAAAAGGTAGGGAAAAATGCCAAGAAATCTAGGAGGCTAGTGTAGCATAGATTTAAGCAAATCAATGGCTCTTGATAAAAAAGAGAGAGAGAGCCAAGTGGTCCAAAAAGTCCAAGAGTAATATGTTGGTTTCTCTAAGCATTATAAATAGCTAGTAGTTCAAACATGAAGCATGAAGATCTCATTAGCCAATAAATATATCAACATGTCATGATCATGATGTCAAAACATTTAGAATTATTTGCCAACTTATTTAGCCATCTTTAAATACATATGTAGCCATAACCTCATTCTAGATCACCATCATTTTATTATGACCTTACTTCACCTTTGTGAGCATTCCTTGACATGATTTGAATGTTATAGAATCAAGCATAGATAGGGAAGTAGTGGTGACAAATATGCAATGGTGTTTCACATTTTTTGTTGATGTATTTTGGGTCAAACCCCAAAACATCAACAAAGAGGGACCAATGAAACACCTCAAAGAAAAATTCACCAATGGACAAAGAAGCCTGGTAGCTAGATTTTAATTGTAATTTTGATAGGATTCAAAGGCAAGAATGATTACCTTATTTTCCCATCAAAAATTCTACATTATGGACTTGTTTTGGAACAAATTATAGACCTTTTTAAGACATTTAAAATGAAATACATGACCCACATTTCCAAATATACTGTGAGTTTCATTATGCTAACATATTGGGCTTAAAAGTCAAAAACATTGCCAAATGTGACATAAAAAGTCAAAAATGCTTATGGCTAGTATGTTGTAGTTTTGGGCCATGAAAATTGGTTAAAAATATTTTTTAGTGGTTTAAAAATCCTATGGAAACATAACTAACATGGAAATAGTGAATTAGAATCCTATTTAAGCCAAATTCAACACCATTTTTTGGATCTTTTGGAGGTGTGTCTTGGCAAATATTTTGGTTGATCTTTTTAGCACAAAAAAGAGACCTCTTTTAGCAAAGAAGTAGACAAATTATTATAAATTTTTATAGCCTTTTGTATCCTTTCCCAACACTAATTTTTGATAGCAAAGAAAACCTATAGTAGCATTTATTATGGAGCAGATCAATTAGGATAGACACATGTAGACCACATCTTGCCTACTTGTACCAGATCTTAAATGATATTTTTCATATTCTCAGGCTATAAAAGCCTTGATCTATACTCTCTAAACATTTTTTTAACAATAATTTTCCATAACATTCAATATAAAGTTTACAGTTTTTATTTTGGTAATATTGTTTCTCATTTTTCGTAGTCTTTTCTCGAATCCAACATTAAAACTCGTATTTACGTGTTTTCCCTTGATTCTATTTGTTACACCTAATAAAAAAATTTTGAAGTCCTTAGGTGATCAATAATACTACCTAATGTGCCCTAGATCCTTTCGAGACCCATGGATCCTAGGGTTAAAACTGTTTCACATGGATTCTTTTGGTTTTTTAGCATCAAAGTTTTCCATCTTGACAACTGCTATAGTGAATCCTATCCTCCTAACATTGGTATAAAGTATTAACATACCATTTAATCCTTTTCAATCTAGATCACATACTATTCCTATTCAACAATCATAGTGTTGGCAACCGTTTGGGATGCGACCGCCAATGAGTGTCCTCGAATAGGATTTAGGTGCCTGCTGGTCTCTGGCAACACCAAGGCCCAAATACCTCCAAATAAACTCAGTAGTTAATGTGAGTATGTGTGTGTGCTGTTGTGGTGTGCGGTTGTGAGAAATGTAACGATTGCGTTGTATGTAAACTACAAATGACTTACTTTAAAGAGATTCAGCCAACTTTGCC
>MNCI01022155.1:97539-190186 GCA_015680685.1 Gnetum montanum | reverse complement strand
GCATGACTACAAGCAGAGGCTCTCTTACAACAATCCCAATAGCAGTTCCTATACGTTGCACAATAACAAAATTTACTACTAAAATGCTCTTAAGGCTTTTAAACACAAGCGCTTCTATGACAAAATTTTAACAGAAATTTCCTATCAGGCAACAAGAACGATAAGAGCAATCTAAAAATCCCAAAATTACTTGCCAAGGATGATACTATCTAAACCACTAGCTAAACAATTTAAACAAAACAAAAAATGAAATGCATAACTCATAGGAGCATGACAAAGAGGCTGAAATCTTTACTCTAGCAAGCCATCTTACAAGCAATCGTCACAATTTCTTCTTTACAAAGCTCTTCTCAAGACCCCAAGTGTGTCTCCAAGTGAGAGCCCAAGTGCTAACTAGTAGCTGGAAATAGGCACCTTTGGGAATTGCCATTAACTTTTTCAACTATCAAATTGCAAAAACTTTTAACTAGTTTTATCATGCCAACCTGTTCCATGAAATGGCCAAAATGTGCCAACACATAGGTTTCCTTATCCTTTCTTTCATCTTCACAATATATTCCCTACTATAACATTACACCATCAACTCTAATGCCTACCATGCTTCTTGCTTAATTAATCTTACAAACTTATAATATCATGGTAAGAAATATTGCTTAAAACATCCTTGGTACCACACCTAAAATAATTACCCTGTCACAATCTATCTTCCATGCTATAGGCTATAGAGGACCAAGCCTAAAATATTGCATGTTTACATGGGGATAGTCCTACATTTTTCATTGTTAAGCTTCTTGCTAATCTCATAGGCCTATTAATCCCTCTTGTCCAAGTTATCAAAGGGTTCTCATTTTCAAATTTCACTAAGTACAATGGGGAGCCTGATCCCACAAACCATATAATGACTTTTTTTGATGAATGCATGCTACTTGCTAATTATCCCCACTCCATCCTTATATGCTTTTCTAACTTCTTGAGTAGTAAAGAACCTGAATTGTATAGATCACTTTTCCATGGATCTCACCTCCTTGGAATAATATCTCTAATGATGGTACTTTACAAATGCTTCTAGAAATCAAACAAGAGCACTATGAGTCCATCTCTAAGTTCATCTCTAGGTAAACAGCCACATCCTAATGAACAAATTCTAGAAATTTTTTAGGAAGCTATCAATGACTACATCAAGGGTAAGCTCATCTATCCTAGGCCACTTAGCCTCCATTATGCCATAACTTCTACCAAGAATATTGAAGAAGCAATAATGTAGTGCAATGACTAAAAGTGGGTGAACTTCCATAACAAAATCAATAAGGAAGAAAAAGAAAAGACCTTAAATAATGCATATCCAATAATTACTTCAATGAATTAAAATTCACCAACTTCTTCATCCACCACCAATAATGCTAAGCAAACTTTATCAAATGGAGGTCAACAAAGTAGACAACCTAAAGATAGATCCAAATATCACAAGTTTTTGATGTTCTACATTCAACCCTATAACACACTATTAAGAGATGGGCACATAACACCAAAATAGGTCCTAGAGAAATCATAGACTAGGTTTGAATGATTTTATATTTCCAATGAATGAAAGGAAATCCACTAGTCCCAAGGTGGCACCATGTCAACAAATGTTTCTATGATTATGAAGCTATAGGTAGTTAAAGATGATATCTAAGATCTTGTTAAAAAGGGAGGAATATTTTTCAATACTGATGTTTAACCTAATAATCAAGTGTATACTTTTCACCTTAAATACAAAGGTAATCATTCTAAAGCCTCATTCGTCATCTAGAAGGATCCCTCTCAAATCAATCCTCTTAGTTCTGATACACCTTTTATCATCAATCTTCCCGCAAACAATTCCTCTACTCCAACTATCCAAAATTTGTAATACCCCTCCAAATTTCAACCTTTCATTGCCTACCCCATATTCTACATCACATCCCTTATATGCATCCACCTCATAGGAAATACCATTACTTTCTACTTCCACATCTTTAACACATACCCTTGTCTAGATGCAAGAGGTAATGCCTAACAAAGAAAAAGGAAATGATCAAGCCAACAAGAAATCTTCTCATAACTATATCAACTATTTCTCTAATACTTGCCATCATAAATGTAACCCTTGGGGACAAAGCTTTGCCTTAAATTGCAACAATAATGAAATTAAAGGAAATAAATCTTTCTTTTCAACCTTATCTCAAATTTTAAGGAACATCATTTAACATTGGAGGAACTCTTAAAGTTCATGACTATTCCAGCATACATCCAACTTTGGATCATTGAACTTATAAGGGGGGGATGAATAAGTACCCCCAATTAAAACATTTTTAGACAAAGCAAACATACCAAATTTAACATGGTTTCCCAACTTGGATAGTTCACACTCGAAGCGTAGATCACAAGAACACCTTTGTACTTTATTGCTCTTAAATGTGGTTTGAAGGGTCCACACCCTTTGTAATCTTCAATTCCTACTCTAGAGTGTTGTGCCATAACACCAACCACTCAACCCTACAAGGTCTCGTCAAACTTGGAATGTGGTTTATAGGCTTTCACAAACTTTACAATCTTAAGCTTTGCTCTAGAGTATTGTATTGCAACACCAATCATTCAATCCTACAAGATCTTGACAAGCTCAAGAAAGATGCCTTCCCATAAGAATCACATCAATCCTGTAGGGCAACAAGGAAGAACAATTACAAGGGATAAATGCAACTCAGTTTGTTGATCCTTGTAATTTGAGGTACAATAAACTTTACAATGAAAAAATGATGATCCAATGAAGAGGAAAAGAGATTTCAATAATTGATACAATGATTATATAATGTTTACACATAGTCTTTCACATTTCTTAATGCATATGATGTCTTCTTATAGTTTCCATGTTTCTAAATCCATCTTGGAACTCATGCAACGGCTATGCAACAGTCACTAATGGTCATGGAAGACATCTTGTTCATGCTTGAGACCTCTTTCTAATTTTATGTTCTATTTTGGGAAGATGTCTTTGTCTAGAAAATACATCATTCCAAAATCTCCATTCTAGGAATATGTCTTTGTCTGATGGAAGACATCATTCTGAATCTAGCCTACATTTTGTGAATACGTCTTTCTCTAGTGAAGACTTATTTACCTAAGGAAAGACATTTGTTATTTCTCAAAGACATCTTTTTCTGAGCATTCTTCAATTCCACCAAGACATCTACTATTTCTTGGAGATGTCTTTCTTTAGATTCCTTTGCATGATGAATTCATAATTCCTTGTCCACAACCTTGATCTTCCACATGCTTTAATGATGACAACTTTGCTTGTATAGTATATGGTCCTCATCCATGTTCTTTGGAATTAATGCATGTTTGTTTCAAACCTTATGGATGACCTTCTCCTTTGATCTCTAAACCAATCTATTTCTTGTCATATCTGTAGGCTTTAGCTCATCTTAGTTTCCCATGTATGTTGTCCTAAAAACACAATAATGACACAACCATGCAAACGACCTTTGACTCCATTTTACTTAACATTTTCACATACCAAAAGATCCAAAATATTTCCCTTTTTGGTGATGTTAAAAACTTAAGAAAAAGGATTAGTGATCATACAAATATAACCATACTACTCTCCTCCTTTTTGAACAATAGCAAGAAGGAGAAAAGGACACAAAATTGATTTAAAAGAAATATCATAAAAGAACAATAATTTTTAGATAATATCTAGAACCAAACATCATGACATAATCCAAAAAAAAGTGAAGTAAGAAAATAAATTTAAGAAGTATACATTTTTTAGCACTAAGTTCCATGAAGAGGTGCCCCTAATTTTTCAAGAACTGATCCAAGCCTTCCAAGAAATATTCCAACTTAAAGCTTGAAGTGAAGTATAAACTTTGAAGATTAAGTAACCTGTCTCTGAATCAATAAGTCTTTATTAGTACATGGTGATTTTAATGTTTAATTATTCTCCATATTTGTAAAAAATTATAAAAATGGCATATCTTTATGATAAGGAGAATATAGTAATACAACTTTAAAATTTGAAACCAACCATGCCGAATACTAGCTTCTTCATCACAAGACAAATTATTAACTAGATGTGTCAATCAAAACTATAGATACTTTGCCAACAATAAAATCAACTAATTTCTATACAAAAATAGGTACTTCTAACTTCAGCTTATGAGTGAATATCGAATAGGTGGGCTAAAGATACATTAAGATTTGCTCTTATTAGTTCAAAACAAGGATCTACAACTAATAAAAGATGAACCAACAATGCATAATTTGATGTTACAGACCAAGTATAGATCAAGTAGCCTATCTAATTAAAATAAATATCTCATTACAAATTGTATCTTTATATTCAACCAAAAATTTGGAAAAAATCAACACAAAGGATATGGAAGTTGTAAAAAAACATGCATATTTTGCTTTTTGTACAAGGAAATGCCACAAACACAACCATTTTAAAAAAAACAAAATGATAATAGTGCCAAAGGATATTACAAATTTAAGACTTATCCATCCACTTAAAAGAATACCTCTTGATGTCCTTATCTTATTCATGTTAGAATATTTTGTTATTTTAGTGTCTCTTGGTTGAAGTCTCCAAAGACTCCCCCTACATTGGTGATATCCAAGACGGTGATGGATAAGGAGGAATAGTCTCCTCCTACATATGTGTTGCTTATCTTGAGCTATTAATGTACAAAGGTTGTAAATAACAAATGAACTACAACTGTAGGTCAACATTAAGCTCAAATTTAAAGACTATTGATAGGATTTTTTAGACTTCACTTATCTCATAAATAGCAAAAATATCCCAAAGGCCATGAGCTTAGAAGTAGATCATCATAGTAAGTTTAGATTAAACATGAAAAAAACCAATAAGATAATGGTCCAAGGAAAATAAAAATTAGTTCTACACACATATTTTCATAGAGCCAATTATATCAAGAACAAAAATGAATGTAAGGAATGCTCTAAACAATTGTTCTAAGAATTTTCAAAACACAAACAATTTTGGACTTTTCAAATCATGTTCTTATTAACCAAGCAAGAAAAGAGATGAGAAATTACCCTGACTTACCTTTCTTGAAGGGGAAAAGAGAAGATTAATGGAGTTTGAGATGAGGTCCCCTATCATGAAGTACCTCTTTATCCTTTAGTTCTCTCTCATTAGATCATATATGTGATGTTTCTATTTGTTCATGCTCTTTATGATAGAACCTTTGATCACCTAATGCATCATTTTCAATTCTTCACCTCTCTTCATTCTCACCTATTTGGTACTTGCACAATTTTCTTACCAAATCCTTTTTCACAAAACCAAGTGTTAATGTTGTTTTGATCATCATGAATATCTTTAAGAATATTACAAACACAATTTTTACAAACAAATACAATATTATCTTCATGATCAAAATTATCAAATCTGACTATGCTTGAGCTTGAGCTTGAATTTTCATGTGTTGCTTCCTCTAAATTTTCTAACTATTTTTCAAGAGTCACCTCTTCTTAAACCTTGCTACAATTCTTATTAAAAGAGGTTAGTTGTTGAATATCAGCTTTTATGTCTAAGATCTCTTCTTTCACTTTAGCATGCATGGCATCTAACTTAGAAAATACTAATTTCTTTGCCTTCATAATGAAACGATGTAAAAGAAAACTTTCTTCTTTAAATTCACTATACCTCTTATTACATTTACCATCTTGTTCAGCCATATGTGAGGAATTTTCATTGGTAAGCACCATCCATATGAGATGTAAATCTTTGAAAGAATTACATGCTTCTCCTTGACTTTGCTCACCATCATCCCAACTTTTATAAAAATTGGTCTTTTTTAGTTTCTCATTATTAGATCTATTCTTTCACTGAACCTTGCTATCACTTGGATTGCTAGGACATTCTAAGGTCATATGGCCTATTCCTCCATAAATCCAACATTCTATAGAAGAGAAATCTGAGTTAGATGCATTTAAAACATATTTACCTCTATCTCTTACTTTGAAAAAGTTGGATCTTGGTTGAGATGTACCCTTTTTCTTCTTATAAGCAATCATTGTAGTTTCCTTGAGAGTAATGCAATCTCATCTTCACTTCCCTCATCATGTTCATTTAACTCCTTCTCTTTCGATGTAGTCTTTAGAGTAACAAGTCTTTCTTGAATTGCTCCTTTACTTATGAAATTCATTTCATAAGCAATGAGAGTTCTTTAGAGCTTTTCAAATTTCAATGTTAAGGAATTTTTTATTTCCTCCATAGCTGTGACCTTTGGTTTGAACTATGGTTGTAGAGTTCTAATCATTTTGATGATGACATTTCTTTCAAGTAGATTTTTTCCTGTTCCTTTAATAGCTATAACAAAATCATTAGCTCTAGAGAAATAATCCTTTATTTTCTCACCGTCTCTCATTTTGCATTTATCATACTCACTTTGTAAAACTAATAATTTTGATTGCTTAATAATAGATGTTCCCTATACGTAGCTTCTAAGGTTTGCCAAATTTCTTTGGTCATTTTACATCTTCCTACCCTATTAAATTTATATTTATTTAATGCACAATATAAATAATTTTTTCTTTTGAATCAAACATGAACTTATCCTTTTCCTCTTGTGTCCATTTGTTGCAAGGCTTGATGTTGCTAGTGGAGATATTGATAGGTAGAGTATAGCCTTCAAGGATTAACTCCCACACTTTAAATTCCATGGATTCAAAAAATCCTTGCATTCTAGCTTGCCAGTGGGAGAAGTCAAATTCATTGAACATGAATGGCTTTGTGTAAGATGCCCACTTCATTATTCACTCTTGAAGTTGATGATGACAAAGAAGAGTACCAGGCTTTGACACCACTTGTGGATTGTTGGACTTAGAAGGAGGGGATGAATAAGTTTCCCAAATTAAACTTTTTTTAGAAAAAGCAGACATACTAAATTAAATGTGGCTCTTGAACTTGGGTAGTCCATACTCAAATGGTAGATTACAAGCACACCTCCATACTTTGTTGCTCTTAAATGTGATTTGAAGGATCCACACCCTATATTGTCTTCAAGCCCTAGTTTGGAGTGTTGTGCTGCAACACCAAACACTTAACCCCACAAAATCCTTTTAGGCTTGGAATGTGGTTTTAGGCTTTCATAACCTTTATAATCTTGATAACTACTCCAAAGTGTTATGCTACAACACCAATCACTCAATCCTGCAGGATTTTGACAAGCTCAAGCAAGATGCCTTCCCACAAGATGCGCATCAACATTGTAGGGCAACAAGGGAGAACAATTACAAGGAATAAATGCAACTCAATTTGTTGATCCTTGTACTTTGAGGTACAACACACTTTATAATGAAAAAATGGTGATACGATGAAGAGCAATAGAGATTTCAATAATTGATACAATGATTATATAATGTTTATACATAAGCTTGCACATTTCTCAATGCATATGATGTCTTCTTATAACTATCATGTTTCTAAATCCACCTTGGAACTCATGCAGTGACTAGGAAACAATCATGAAAGATGTCTTCTTCATGCCTAATACATCTTTCTAATTTGATCTTATATTCTAGGAAGATGTCTTTGTCTAGGAAAAACATCTTTCTATAATTTCCATTCTAGGAAGACATCTTTTTTTGATGAAAGACATCTTCTAAATCTAGCCTGCATTTTATGAAGATGTCTTTCTCTAGTGAAGAAATCTTTGCCTGAGAAAAGAAATCTACTATTTTTTGAAGACGTCTTTGTTTGAGCATTCTCCAATTCTACTAAGATTTCTACTATTACTTGGAGATGTCTTTCTTTAGATTCCTTTGCATGATGAGTTCATTGTTCCTTGTCCAAAACCTTGATCTTTTGCATGCTTTAATGATGACAACTTTGCTTGTATAGTATCTAGTCCTCATCCACATTCTTTGTAACTCTTACATGTTAATTTGAGACCTTGTGGATGACCTTCTTCTTTGAGCTCTAATCCAGTTTGTTTCTTGTCATCTCTGTAGGCTTTAGCTCATCTTGGTTTCTCATGTACATTGTCCTACAAAAACAAATAGCCACACAACCATGCAAACAATCTTTGACTCCATTTTACTTAATTTTTTAACAGATCAAGAGGTCCACACCAACCTCATGTACAAGCTATCTCATCAGTTCTCATTGCTCTAAAGTATAAGGTAAACTACTTAGTGTTCAAAGGTGAAAACATCAAAGCTCATTGTGACACTAGTATTATGTGCCAACTTTCCATATATATCATAATATGGATCATAGATAGTGTAACACTATCTCTAGTGCACATGAATGATGGAGCCAAATCTAATTTCATTTCATGAATAGTAATTGAACATCTTGAGCTAGAAAAATAGGTCACATACTCCAACTCTAACTCCACTTAAATTTCATTTAGCAGAACTAGAGTAGGCATCATAGGCTCAATAAAACAACCCTTTTTTTTGTAGGAAGTTGTATCACTTTAGAAGTTACCTTTGTAGTAATTAGGGATTCCTTAGCGATAAATGTTATTTTAGAAAGGCCTTGGTTAGCCTATCATTGTATTGTTTCCTCATCTATCCACTAGGAAATACACTTTCCATGCAAAGATAGAAAAGTCATTCTCCACATTGATTTTGAAGCCCTCATAATTTCCCACTTAGATGTACTAGAAGAAATAACATAAGGCTCCTAATCCATCATCATGAATTAAACATCATCATTACAAGAGAAAAATGAGACTAATTTTAACATCCCATGATCATCTAAATCTCACAAGTTCATAGATCTAAGCTTTGATGAACTAGACATTGTACAATATGTTAGAAGCATTAAGGATCCTACTTGATCACAAGCTAAGGAAACCATCATCAATGTATCTCCTCTCAAAAAACCATATGATCATTACCTTCTCATTTTTATGCTTTTAATTCATCTTCTACCTTTAGCTTAATCAAATATGTTTTCTCATTTAATTTACTTAACACTATTTCATCTCATATTTTATAGCTTCACTACCAAATTTAGCCTTTGAAAATTATTTTCATCTACTACTTTGTTTTGTTTTGTCTTGTATTTTTTTGATAAAAAAATTTAAAAATACCATAATTATATAAAGCCATAAAAACATAAACATATAAAAAACAAAATCTATAGATAATAATTCTTTGTATTATATTTCCCTATATCATAGTTCTCAATCTCTAAAATATTCATATAAACACAAACACATCATCTCTCAAAAACACCTAACATATCAAAAATCAATACCCCATCATTCCTTCTTTATTCCTTTTCTACAAGGACCATCTCTTTAATTATGATGCTTTTCCATCTTTACTTTGTCTTTTCCTTCATCGCTATTCATCATTGTTATCAATACCTATAAGTAGTTTATTCCTTGATCAGTCTAAAGCCTAACTAGCATCATCCTACCTATCCTAAAGTCATTATTAAATTAGCTATTATCATTCTAATTATTTTTTTCATGGTCAACTAAGGGCATTCTAGTTGGGGATGCATTGATAGCTATAACAACATCATCTATCACTGAGCAATGGTCATTTATCACTTCATCTTAAGAATGGCTCCTTCATTAGCAAAACAATCAAGCATCATTAGATTAAATTATTTTTCATCTCATCTATATTTTATTGCATTATTTTCACCTCCATATCTAGCTTAATTTTTTCCCTCTCCCACTCTATCTCTATCTATAGTTCTACAGTTCTTCTATATCCTCTATTGAATTTCATCTATATTCCCTAACCTTTTCCTATCCCATTCTATTATTATTCTTCTATAGCAAATAATGGTGAGGATATTAATCAATGATCTACCTCATGTAGAGACCAATGAGTATTCTATTATTTTTAATTCCATATGAGGATGTGTTAAGTTTAAGTAGATCAGGAAGAACATTAATTTATAAAGCAGCAGTAATCATTAGAGCATGGAATTTAGACATGTCCCCTTCTATGGAATAGCCAAAGAAGATGTCTCTAATTTCATTCCCTAGTTTTATTATTTTCTCAATTTCACAAATGTATTTTTCATCTCTCCTCTCTCACTTCTCTATTATTCCTTCTAACTTCCTTTCCTATTTCATTCCCTTTGTTCTCATCAACACATTTAGTGAGAATTGAGTGAATTTTTCTATTTTAGAAAAGGTGTGTTGAGAGCATGAATGGGATACATTATGAACATCATAAATGACATCCTTTCATCCATCTTATGTGTATGATTTAGCTATGCTCCCTTTCTATGGCATAACATCAGCCCCACGATTAGTGTATTGTCAATATCCTAATATTCTCTCCTCTTCCACTTAATTCTTCCTAGTTTTTATTTTGTAGGTAAATTAATTTAGTATCTAATATCTTCTTTATTGACCCTTCTTTTTCACCTTAGTAGCATCCATCAATAGGAAACAATGTTATATTGACCTTTTAAGTTCACTTTGAATCTAAACTAAGTCTAGTTTCAATGTTGTTCCATGAGGATTTCAGCATTAATTTTTTTCAATAAATCATCACAAGGCATATTTGCAACTCTTAAGGACCATCAAGAATCATTTGGATTCATAATCCAACTTATGGACTCAATTTTCGATGATTCCTAAATAAACTTCAAGATCAAATGTTTTTGTAGTGTTGGAGCTAATGTGGATCAAGATTTTTCTAAATGTTGAAGCTATTACATATTCTACATCTTGTAAGATCCAAAATGATACATCATATACTCTCCTAGTATCATAAAGTTTGAATTTAGGAAATTTTGTAGTTTTATCCCATGATCCCAAAGGTCAAAATTTTTCTAAATGTTAAAGATGATGAGATGTTAAATTATATTTTCTTCAATATCACAACACAAAATGTCCTAAAAATGGCCTTGAAATATTCATTTTTTGCCTTCTAAGGCCTCTAGATACCATTTGGAAATACATCCTACTTTTCAACATTAATTTCATCAACTTTAAAAAATCCCAAAAAAAAGTTAAAAAAATTTTCTAAGTGTTACTAAAGCTAATGCTGCAACATCATCACCATTGGTATCACTATTGTTGAAACTCTTGAATCTTACCAAAACTATATTCTGACATGTGTAATGACCTCCTAGGACAAGTATGATTCATTGGTAGTAGTTTTAACACTCTAGAATTATGGAATTTGTCATTTTTTTAACATGTTTTTTGAAACTTGGAAAATTGATATTTTTCGCTAAGTATGGAATATTTGCAAGGTTAAAGCCTATATTAGCATCTTTGAATCATCTTAAGCACCTATTTTACAATATTCCATGGGATTATAGGTCTCTCAACACCTAGAAGAGCTCACTACACCTCTTTCTAGGTGCAATTTCAGCTTTCTAAGAGTTACAATTTTTGGCTTAAGAAAACACCAAAAAATTTTCTAACTCTATCACTCATACTAATGCTAATACCAACATTGATGTCACTCTCTTGAGGTTTTCACTAGCACTAAAAAGTGACTAGCCGGCATCAACACAATCATAAAATGTAGCTAGCTAGTGTGCATCTTGATGCAACCATCCAATGCAACTTGCTGGTGTAACTAACATCAACATCAACATCTTTAATGCTACTGACCTCATGTAACATGACCAATCTTAGTATTCATCATTATCTCCTCATACCCTAGTTTTCTCAACATTATTTTGACACCTTGTGGTGTCAATTTAGAGGTTAAACAAACCTCTAGAGGTTCCTTCTTAGCACTTTGGAAAATTAACAAAAATTTCCTGAAGTATTGATGATATTAATGTTGTGTTAGCATTAGCATTAGCATTAGAGTCAACTTAATGAGTTGTTATGTTTACTAAAACCAAATACTAAACTTACTATTTTTGAACTTGGTAACAATTTACACTTAACTTTAATTTCAATTTTAGTAATTCTATGTTAAATTAGGTAACTCTAAACCTATAAATATAAGCTTCAAATATAAATTTTAGGTTAGATCATTTGAGATTTGAGATCACTTGTCAAATTTTAAGAGATCAAAGGCATAAGTACTTTCCACCATCATAGTATCTACATTCTTCTCAACTACCTTTAACATGTTATATACCTTTGAAAATAAGTTCTAGAGATAGATTTTTAATGCTTCCACATCACTTTTCAAAATTACAATTTTTTCAACTCTAATATTAGTTATGGAAACCTTAGTTGAAACAACCCTGTTTTGGCCATGAATTGACTCCAAATCATACCTACAGCTTTCCCATCCATAACCTAACCCTATAGAGATTTAATTCCACTCTTTGAATGTGTATTTTCTTCAGATTTGACTTCTTTTATTAATTTTATCATGCTTACGTTTTTCTTCTATCACTTGTAATTTAGCCCTCTCTAGGAGGCAAACACTTCAACATTCATCAATAAAGAATTTCTATTATTCAAGAAAGGATCTATAACCTTTCTCCCATATCATAGAATGTTATTTTAATCATTTATTATCCATTTATTTTTGTTCCATACTTATAATTTATTCTATCTCTTATATTGTATTCTATTCTTAGTCAAATTTTCAGCATTTTCATACTTAGTCATTTTTCCATATAAAAATATCATTTTAAGGAAGGGATCTAAGATCCTTCTATCTACATAATATTATTATTATTTTAATATCCTACATCCTTTTATGTGAGTTTTATACTTTGTTTTATTTCATTGTTTACACTCAATTACATAGTTTATTTTCTAATAATCCATACTTAGTCATCTTTCTCTTACCATTTCTAGTTCACATGCAATAGGCTAAATCTATATACTCCTTTGTTTCATAATATTTGATATATCAATGCTTATATTAATGCAAAGATCATTTACAATTATGTGCTAAGTTATTCCAATACTTACTTCACTATAATATTCTTATAGGGGTGTAAAGAACATTTCTGCAAGAATAGTTACAATGTCAATCTCTATACTAAGGTTAGTGCTAATTGAGCAAGTAAGCTTACAACATTTATTTTTTTAAAAAAAGTCAATTATTACTTATTTAACTATTTTGACAAGCAACATGATTTTCTACAATATTGTTGTTACTAATTTGTAAAATTCATTCAAGTATATAGTTTCCTTAAACACCAAATTTATTTATTTAAAATTTAAAATTCTACATTCCAAATTTTGTTAAATTTAACCATTATAGATACAATTTGGTTAAATTGAGAACCTAAATCTATGTATTCTAATTTTTAACACAATGATGTCTTTCATACAGAAAAGAAAACCTCTACATTTAAGCTATTGTTAAATTTGATGATTATAGTTGCTATTTAGTGGATTCAAAAATGTAAATCTCTATGTTTCTAGGCTTAATGATTTAAAATTGCAACAACTCCAACTTTGATTAAATGAGTATGTAGTATTCTTTTGAAAAAAAAATGATTATTATATATTTAATTTTTTTAGTAAGTAACATGATTCTCTATATTATCATTATTGTTGATTTGTAAAATTCATCCAAGTATGTACTTTTTCTAAATACCAATTTGATTAATTCAAAATCATGAATTAGTATTTTAGTTGATTTTAATATGAAACACCACCAAATTTTCATGTTGTAACCCTTGTAACCCCATCCTATGAAACTTGAGGCTAAACTTCATAGTAAATGTGAAGATTGTAATCCATATGAAGCAATCTCACATATTTTATACTTTAGGGACTGAAAAATGCCTCATAAGTTGTCAAAGCCTCATTCACCATGTGAAAAGAGTCATCTAGTATCTATATTTGAGCTTGGAAGGGTTAAAAATGCCTTTTTGAATACCAAAAATGGAAATTTGATGGGTTTTATGGTGGGTATACACTTTTCTACACTAGAAAACCCCTATAGGGGGTAAGCTAGCATGGAGTGCAGGAGGGTGGATCTCACTTATCCCTAGTGCAAAAAGTGGACTGACTCAGTGTAGAGGGGTTTTAATTACACCACTAGCATTTATCCTTCATCCCCCCTAATGTAGAAAAAGTATCGCTAAGATTTCAATGTTGTATCAACTCTAGCAAGGATCCTACAATGCCTGCATAAAAGGTTGAAGGCCCACCATGGAAGGCATCCCCATTACTATTTTTAGTAAATAGAATGGCCATGGGGATATGACACTTACTATATATGGTAACCCCACAAATTTTGGCACCTATCCCACCTAAAATGTAGCCAAAATTTGTAATCGATTTGTAGAAAAAATTAAGGCCAAAACACTATATAAATCAACCCCAAACACCATTTTTAGGTTCCACCCTCTAGGAACTCACACACTCTTGGTAATTTCACACCTTTGGTACTTTGAGCATTTTGGCATTTAAGAGCTCTTGCTTCCTAGAAAAAATGCAACTTCTTGGGGCCTACCAACGTAGAACCATTGTAGCCCTATTACTTTTGTTATCCACCTTGGGATTTATGAGCCTAGAGTATCAACGTTACCCCCTAGGATCTCAAAATCTCAACATGGAGCATTTTGGCTACTCCAATCCCTCACATTTCTCAAACCCAACTATGACCAAAGTTGTAGATCTTGAGCACTAGCAGAGGAGGTTAAAAAACATTAGGAGTGGCTGAGCATCTCAATCATGGAATAGATTCTATCTTCTTCAACAAACTTGGAACCCTTGCCCAAGTGAACCCCCTTTTCTCTCATATGAGCACTTTTGTACACAACTCTAAACTCATTCTTTATTCATTTAATAAAGGTTATAGTTTAAATTATGTGAAATTTATATTCATTTTAGGTTTTCAAATCTGTAATTCTTTTCTCCCCCACCAACCCCCGCACCCCCGCCGCCCCCCCCCCCAGGTGATCTACTAGACCATCCAAAGCATCTTGAATCCCATTTTTTGGAGGCCTTGGGGATACAAGGTTAAGGCTATTTGCGACTTAGATTTTCAATTTTCTAGCAATCAAATTTTTCAATCACTACACTAGGTTTAATGATCTCAAATTGCAACAAGTCCAACTTTGATTGAGTAAGAACATAGTATTCTTTCAAAAAAATGATTATTATAGATTTAATTATTTTAGTAAGCAACATGATTCTCTATGTTATTATTGTTGTTGATTTGTAAAATTCATCCAAGTATGTAGTTTTCCTAAATACCAATTTGATTAATTCAATATCATTAATTATCATTTTAATTGATTTTAGTTAATTTTGTAGATTTTCATTTAACATGTCAAATAAAATGACTAGATCAAAATTTTAAAAAACTGGATGATGTTGTATAATCAAACATTCTAGAGAAACATTTAAGCAAAAAGTAAAAAAAAAAAAAATTGACCATACAAATGTCAATGTAGTAGAAATGACCAATGTCACACAAAATGAAAAAAATAATAAAGAAATATAAATATCAGTAAAGGCATGCTGCATGATCCTCCATTGTGAAAAATTATTTTTAATACATGATAATGAAAATTAACTTCTTACCATTTTTGGTAGCATCTAAAATTATAACATGAATATTTATATTATGACAAACAAATGCAATAGAATACAATGCATCTGAACAAAATGTAAGAGATAATAATGTGATAGTAATGAAATTTGAAAACATCATACAAAAATAAGAGGATTTGTAGATTCTTTCATAAACAACAACTTATCAAAAGCTCTAGATGAACAAAGTAGGGTGTCTTACAATGCTTTATCAAAACCTCTTATACAAGGATGTTACATGAAAAAAATAACTCTACATCAACAAACTTAGTCTACAAAAGAATATTAAATTCAAAATACAAAGGTTGATATTCAACAAGAAAAATATGAGGTATCATGTACCTATATTAAAGAAAATCAATATTTTGTTTTAATTTAAAATTTCATGCGTTATACTAATATTTAAAATATTTTCAATTTCCACAATATTTTTAATGAAAAAAAAAAGTAGTGAATAGGGATGAGCAACAAGTGTACCCTAAGCCCAATCATACAAATCAAAAATATTCATGCGCAATCTATTCAAATTTTGCATATTGGGCTAATATGATATCTATATCATTATGTGTTGATCACAAGTTGTTATCTTCTCACTTGGACTAGTGGTAGCTCTATGATGTATGATTTAGTTCAAAGTGAAAATATGATTATTGATGTTGTATGACTATGGCTAAGCCATTGAAAATTAATTATTTAACTAATCTAATTAGTAACAAGAAGATAAATCATAAGCTAGCCTAAAGGCAATGAGTATCCATTCCTAGTTTATTGCACATGTCTTGAATTAATGTAAACAGTATTGGGACTACCAAGTATTATGTGACTAGGTGAACCAAGTAATATCACCACTAGGATCACTAGGCATATACATGTTGGTGCTCAAAATTGGTCGTGCTCGTTCCACTAATTTATTAATATGCATGAAAATGTAAACATTGACTAAGTACATGGAAAGTAAATTACATTCAAAGAAAATCTATTCTAAGTCAAATTGCTATCATGAATATGAATCAATCTTCATCTCATTATCATTCATGAAATGTGTCTAGGTATAATGCCACTTGAATAAAATATTATACAATTAACTCAAATCACACTGTAGGAACTCACTAATTATTTGCTAAGATTAAGGGAAAAAACTACAATAGATTGGCTATACTAGTAATGAAAATGATGGTAAACACATAGCGGATGCTTGTATACTTATTAGAAAATATGGAGATTATGTTAACATAGATGCATTAACTCATCTCAAGTTACATCAATGAGGCCACATCAACACAACTAGAGTAGGACATCTACGATATAACAAATGTGATATACCATATGTAATGTAGCAAACAACTAAGATGCATCAATGGGGTTGCATTGATGTAGATGCATTGTAGCATTTACGATATCATTGCTGACTAATATACCTGACAGAACAATGCCTTATCATATCCCCACAACTTACTAAAAATTAGTGCTCATGTTGTATAAATTGGACAAATTTTCATTATAAAAATTTTGGGGTAACTAAGACTAATTAACTAATATTATCAAACTTGAATGCTGCATTACAAAATTTCATTCACGTAGATATATTAAAAAATGACAAAAATACTAGATAGACATTAAATTTAAAAAATTAGATAAGTCTTCAAAAATTCACTAATGATTAATCTCCATGTTGTTGTTATCATTGGAAAATTTTCCAACCTTGATTATTACATTGGTGCTTCTTTTTTTATGTAGAATGTTTTTGAAGGATGGACTAAAATTTCTCCTAATTATTTCATGGGTTTTTAGGTAGTAAACATGTGATGTTTAAGTTTTGATTCTTGTATCTACTATTTTTCCATGGGCATGCTCTTCTCTATCCTCCTCTTAACGGTTTTTCCTTGCCTTGCAAAAGACCTTCAGCCTTGTGCATTCATTTTGGTATCATCTAAAACCACCAAAGAATCAACATTAGTTTTAAAAAAATTTTCTTAATGATTAGATCCTTTTTGAATTCTTGGTTAGCTCAAATTTTGAAAAAAATTAGCATTTAGAATCAAAGTGATTACAAAATAATTTTCTCCAACACTTTGAGGTAACTAAAATCATCAAGTTTTAAAAGTAATTTTAATTATTTTTACTCTTAGTTACTATATTATTTGAAAATGGAATGTTAGAAAAACTTCAAAAATTACATCCTTGGTCCCTATGATAAATGATCTTAAATTTGGAAGCTCACAAGTTTTTGAACAAGTAAAATCAAAGGTCTGATTCACAAGATATTACAAATGCACCAAAATATTGAAAATGATGAGGTTTTAAAATGAATAAGAAATATTGAATTTCAAAGATAGTTTAATATAAATGAATTGAAATTAATGAGAAGTAATTCCAAAATCATGCATAAATTTAGAAAAGTTATTCATGGTGTCCTTGAAGATGTGAGGTTTTGATTCAAAGCCATAATTAACAAAGGTCATGCAAGTGGATCCTCCCCAAAGAAGGCTCCTATAATCATGCCCTTGCATAATCACTTATATATATGTCCATGTGTATCATAGAAGTTAAACATGGATCATGTCTTTGTTCTAAGAAACACACAACTACCTTGGTTGGGATCCTACACTATACTATACAAAACCATTAGGCACGTAATTGCATGCAATAGTGAGATGAATAATGGGATGAGAAGAGATTGTAGAGATTAATACATGAGACACCTTATCATGTCTGTAATATGTTATTGTATCAATTATGATTAAAATGACTATCATACCTATTTGTCCAAGTGTCAAACTAAGTCCATACCTTTACTAGTGACATTGCATTGCATCATCCCAAACTTACTACCATAGGACTACCAAAACTATATGAAAACATCACTACTTAACAAAATAAATAAGGAAGAAATTTTGATTAATTAATTAATTAACCATTAAAATTTGAGGAAACTTGGCCTTGGTTAAAGGGCTACCTTCAGGCATGGGTAACATTTCTTTTTAGTCACATAATGAGACTAGTCCAAGAGACCTTTGGAACTCCTAAAAGTAGCCTACCTTCAAGGATGAGTAACATGTTTTTATAGTGGTATCCCAAGAATCAATTTCTTTTGTGAATTAATTAATTGGTGACTATGCTCTCATTACCAAAGAATTGCCTTCACACATGGGTAACATGTCTTTCTAGTAATATGACAAGATAATACTTATTCAAGAAAATTATTCCATCAAAATTAAAACATGATATAATAAAGAAGTGTTAACCTTGTGGTACAAGTCTAACCCCAAGTCACAAGTTCAATTCTACCAGGTAGCAATAAGTTATAATCTTATAGAAATATTATGATGTACTTATGTTTCAATTATTTTGAGTTAAAGAAAAAAACAAAATATAAGTAATGATATATATACATGAAGTGGTAAGACCCATAGAAGGTGTGAAGAATCATCAAGTCTCCTTGATTCCACTACCTGTTCCATTCCCTTTTGGTCCTTCTCCTTTTCTTCAAAGTAACAAAACCATGAATTAATTTTAGATTCATGTGAAAAGAACCATATTTATTTCATGATAAAGGCCTCTTATTTAAAGAAACTAGAGGGATGGATGACCTAATCTTACTACTTTATATAATTATTTACCCAATTATCTTAATACCATAGGACAAAAACCCAACACATGGTGTTGATTTTTGAAGAATTTTGAAGAAATAGGAAAATGCCAAAAACAGAAAAATAATAAGACATTTGTGAAAAAAAAAGTGAAAATGTACTTATCATTTCTTGATTCAAGATAGGATATGACTAAATGCATGGACAAGCATTCAAAAAATGGACCATACATTCCCTTAGTTATACACCATTAGTTTCTTGTTTATGATCTTTAGCAATTTATTTTTTCACCTATTAGCCTATTTAATATAGATAATAATCAAGTTTTAATTATTTAGAGACACACACATAGCTAGACTAGAAGGTATTTCCATTTGAGAGGATGTAGAGATGTTTTCTTTTTTATGTTCTATTTCAATTTTTGCATCTCCTTGTTCATTGCTTCCTTTTAGTATATGATTAGGATGTAAGATATTATTTTGTAATTTTTCTACTTGGGTCATTTTCTTAGGATAATAATTCATAAGTATGTTGGATGTTTCCATGCATATTTTGGATAATTTAATATTCTCATTTTCTAGCCACAAGGTATATTTTGATTTAGTGACTATTATGTAGACATGGTTTTTCACATACACCTATTATTGAAGTTTATTATAGACATGGTTTTTATACATATACTTTAAAATTTTAGCTCATAACTACACCCTTTATCATTATTAGTAATGCATGGAATATTCTTTCTCTCCATAGTGCCATGTTTAGATTTTATGTTTTGTTTTGGATAGTTAATGATTTTTAGATTTTGTATAGGATTAGGAGGCATTATTTTTTTGAGGAATGAAGTTGCACCACATTAGCCTTGTACAAGTTCTAATGAGCTAGTAGGTTTACTATTTTTATTTGCATGTATGAAAACCATCCTAAGGAAAGGATGTTTTCAAGACTTGTGCTTATGAAAACTAGCACTATCATCCTTTTGTATGTTCATAGTAGAATTTGTATTATTTTGTTAAGGTTGTGATGGCAATTCTTCCTGCATTATGGTGGTGACATATGTTAGAGGGAAGTATTAGAGTATTAAGGATATGAAAATTAGTAAGAGGCATGGGATGGTGATTCCACAAGAGATGTTATGGATTAATGGTATTCAAGAGGATAGTAGTAGTAGTGAGTTGAGGCATAGACAATAGAGAAATTAGGAGAAAAAGGTTGTTGAACATAGTATCCAGAAGGATATAGCTAGTAATAAAGATATTGTTAGTTTGATGATGGCATCACCCTTAACTATGGGTTTTACCATTATTATTGATAGTAGTCTTAAGGTTGATAAGGAGTCTCACTTGGATAGTGATTTTAGTTGTAGGAATATCTATATTACCTTGTGAATAAGGAAACCTCTTAGGCATTTGTTCTTCCATGAACTTGGGATTTAAAATGTAAGTCCCAAGCTCTTATAAATGTAACATAACTTGGCAATAGCCCTTTTGATGTTTATATTAATAAATGTCACATCCATCCTCCTCTAAATCTAATTTTAAAACCTATTCTACTATAACTACTTTTTCTTTTTAGTGATAAGTATCCTTGTTTGTTTCCTTATTCTTTCTTCTTTTCTTCCCTACATCAATTGATCCTACTTTCTTTACCTTTTTCTCTATGATTTTCAAACTGGTTATAACTTTTTCATCCATCAATTCCCATATATTATCTACTCTTAGTTCAATCTCAGTGATAGAATTTTGTATTTGCAAGATTTTGTGTAAAATCAACTCATCAAAAGCTACCTATTTTTCCTAATCATAAATATGAACCTCCTCCTTATGAAGAATTTTATCCCAATTATATTAATCTATGCTCTCCCTTTTGCATAACTCTCTTTCTTCTTTTTCTACATGTTCAATTAACCTTTGTATTTGATGAGCTCTTAGTTCTAATAATCTTTCTTCAGTATAAATCCCAAGGATCTCCCTTGTTTTGTTATGAAGCCCATCTATGATGTGATGGAGTTGCTCTGTTTGAGGAAATCCATGACCTAGTCATTTATATAGTAGAGAATAGTATCTTCCCAGTGCTACATCAAGGGATTCATGGTTTTATTGCTTCTATTATTGAATTTATTTTTTATATTAAACACTCTTGAGTAGATTTAGTATTTCTTGTTGAATAGCTCAAGCATTGTGAATCATTGATGAATTAAATCTAGTTCCGATGATCTATACCAACGTTTAGCTTCTTGTATTAGTGTGGATTTTTTTCACTTACTTTCAATATTTTGCAAGGAAAAGACATCATGGAAGGCTTGTAAATGATGTTGTGGATTAGAATTGTATCCTCCCTTGACTTTAAGAATGTTATTTATATCAAGTCATTTGATGTGGCTTTCCCTTTGATGCTTATGGGGTATTCTAACTGTTTCTCAAATCTCTATCATGCTTCTAGGAGCCAACAAGGATTCATTATTATTAGATATGTCATGATCATAATTTTCATTTCTATTTTTTTGATTGTGATAGTCTTTTCTATGCTCTATTTGGTACCTTGTATCTTTTCTTTGATCTCTATTTCTATCTTCATCTTGATCACTTAGTGAAGCTCTATCCCTATACCTATGTTTGTCTTTGTCAAAACTAGATGGTGAAGATGGAGAGGAAAATGGTGAACTGGAAGAACTGCCATGACTTCAATATCTCCTCCTATGGTTCCTTGATTCATCTCTTCTAGGTTGAGGATCTTACGCCTTGAGTCCCTCATTCTAGGACTTGTTCCATCCCCTCTAGGTTGTTTGTAATAGTTGAATGTAGTCTTTGAATGTAGTAATGATTGGAATTAGCATATGAAACCTTTGCTTATACTAATTCACTCTAATTCTCCTTAATATAGATTCAATAATTACTTCTAATAATTTTCTTATTGTATGATGGACTATTGGCCCTCTATGAGGAAGACATGTCTTTAGTTAATAATGTGTGTGTGACTTAAAATATCAATATTTCTTAAAATATAAAGAGTTAATTCTTTTATAGTGATTGTTTATAAT
Source organism: Gnetum montanum (assembly GCA_015680685.1). NCBI lineage: Eukaryota > Viridiplantae > Streptophyta > Gnetopsida > Gnetales > Gnetaceae > Gnetum > Gnetum montanum. Next base: position 168,104 of record MNCI01022155.1, on the reverse strand, counting down.
ATAACTAATGTAGATCACTAACACTATCCCAACAATACCAATGATGAGTGATGATTATCCCCTACACCCAATCATACAAATCACAAGTATTCACATTTTATTCTGATGAATTTTGTATATAGAACTACTAGGATTACCAAGCAAATACATGCTTACTCTAAAAAATGGTCACGCTTGTTCTACTAATTGATTAGTGTGCATGAAAATATAAATATTAAAAAGTACTATTCTAAGTCAAATTATTGCAATAAATATGAATCAATCTTGATCTTATTATCATTTATGGAATGTAACCAAGTACAATGCTACTTAAAGAAGATGTTATACAATTAACTAAATTTCATGTTATGGGCACTCACTAGCTATTTGCTAAGATTATGAAAGAAAACTATAAGAGTTAACTACACTATTGACCAAAATGATCGTAAATACATGGTGGATGCTCACATATTTATAGAAAAATCTAGAGATTACATCGTTGCATATGCATTCACTCATCTTAGGATACATCGACAAGGTGGCATCAATAGGGACGCATTGATGTAGCTATAATATAGCGTCTACAATATAGCAAACACAATGTCTCATCTATGATGTAGTAGCCAACTAAGATGTGTTAATGGAAATGCATTGATGTAGATGCAATGTAGCATCTGCAAAATTGTAGCTAACTAATATACTTGACAAAATAATGCTTCATTAAATAGGTACAAGCAATAAATGTTTAGAGAATAAAAAATATAACAAAATGTAATCACAATACACCATAAATTAAAATACAAAATCAAATGCATATAAGCATCAAAGAAAAGAAATTCAAGAAATTCAAAGAAAATTAAGAAAATTAAAGTATTAAGCTATAATTCTTATGAAAGCCATCAATTATCAATTCTCCAACTTAGAGGCATAACAAGATGAGGTATACATAGGTAATGATTCTATCTATTTTTAAGGATTCAAATTGCTTATTTTCCCATTGACATACTATGACTAAATAAATTGCAACTTTTTGAACATTCAAACTTCATAGCATATTATGATCCGTATGTAATTGTAAAGTGAATTACAAGAATGAAAATGTTCTTTCAAGTATTACATTATAATTCCCATGATTGTACTTAATTGCTAATTCCCCAACTTAGAGGTCTAACAATATGAGCTATACATAGATAATAATTTCTTATTTATTTTCAAAGATTTAAACTATTTATTTTTACATTCATAAATTATGGATAAACAACTTGCAACTTTTTACAAGCTACTACCATTAATGAAAATGAAAACTTCTTATACTAAAAGCTAAATCTAAAATATATTTCTTAACTCTAATATAATTATTACATCATCCAAAGGTCTATATAATCATAAAATTTTTCTAAATGTAATTTGTAATTTACAAAGCCAAAAAAATATTGTAATTGTTTTAGTAACTATTAAAAACCATACCTAAAATAATAATACTTGAATCCAATACGATTGCTACTTCTTTTAAATGTTATCTATTATTATCAAATATTCAGTTTACAACATTAAATATTTTGCAATGAATAACATTCATATTACTAAAATTTATTTCAATGTATGTTTATTTATTATTTCTATAAGGCTAAGATGATGAAAATTTATGTTCAATTACTAGGTAAGCTATTACATGTACTTTGTAATTGAATAAATAATCTAATAGCAACTAATATGAAAAGAAGAGTTTATTGTTGTTTCATTACTTTCTTCAAAATGACATTGCATATACTAAATAAATTATTTTCACTGAACATAGCTTTGGTAAGAGTCATACAACAAGCAAATAATAAAATACTATTTGTGTAAACTAGTTAACTCAAAGAGGGGGTGATGAGTTACCAAATAAGCGACCCGATATTGAACACCCAATATTGGATCGGCCCAGTGACATTGGACACGTGATGTTAGAACCTATCTCGTTATCTATAAATAAGGGATAGGGGCACTTGGTTTTGGAGGGTATTTTTTAGTCCTTTAGCCGAACTCTTCTAGTTTTTCTCTTCTAGAGTTAGAATTATTTTTGAGTGCCTGTTGTAGGAGTCATAAAGTGAACAGATATTTATTCGAGCATTGTGTACCTGAGCACACCTTGTGTCTAGAAATAAAGACAAACTTTGTGATAAACCTTGCAACATTCAGAATAGCTTAACTATTACATTTAATGTTATTTACTATTATTTGATGTTCTCATTAGTTAATCAATGTTATTTCTTTAGAATTATTAATTATCAACGAATTAGCACACTCAGCACAACCACTTCGAGCATACATGGAACACTTAGTAACCTAGTAACGACTAGTGTTTGGTAATCCCAATAGTGTTACATTGGTTCAGGATGTGTCCAGAGAGTGAGAACAGATGCTAGTGTTAGGATTCAATCCACATTAGAGTTATAGAAACCCATTAGTTAACTAAATAATTTCATTTCACACACTTAGGAGACTAAAATAGAAAATATAAAAAAATCATATACCTCGAGTTTACTTAACTATACAATTGTGCCTTACAAGTAAGCTTGGAAAGACAACAACTGCATAACTCATCCTTGTTCTGTGTAGATGCATAAGCGCTTAATCCTTGGAGTTAGACCAAATTGCATGTGAACGCTTGTATTCGTATGGTTGGCCATATGGGTACCTTGCCGCTCATCATTGGTGCCATTGTTAGGGATTTTGTTGTTTGTGCACTAATTAGAACTAGGAAATCCTTCCATCATTGGAAAAAACCCTTAAGGTTAACTATCCTATAATCACCAGAAAAGAGTACCACACACTGAGTAATCAATCATGTCTTCTTCTTCTTATGAAAGTGCTTCATTGACTAGGTCCGATAACATGAACAATCAGAGGCAGGGTGCACAAGATGATCTACCAGTGCCCCAATGATGGGATGCGATATCGTGGTGTGCCATCATATCTATAAATAAGAGGCAGCTCTCCCTTGTTTCCTCATCCTAGGCTAGACAATAGAAAAACACTGGTAGATTGATCACTCCAAAGATAGAATATTTTCCATGTGCCCGCAATAGGAGTCCTAAAGTGAACAGATCTTTATTCAAGCAAACATTGTACCTAAACACAAGTTTGTGTATGGCAATAAAGACAAGCTTCTTGGATAAACCTTGTAGTGCATGGAATAGGCTAATTAGGATTTTATTTATTGTTATTTCTTATTTGTTATTTACTACTTTCCTCTCAACCCTTCTCTCCTATTTAGGTGCCTCAGTATGACCACTTCGAGCATGTGCGTTACGCGTGGTGATCCCAGCAACGACTAGTCTTTGGTAGCCACAATTGCATCAGTTTAGGGTGTGTATGGTAAGTGGGAATGGATTCTAATGCTAGGTAAGTTAGACTTAGTTCATTAGTTAGAGTTAGTAATTAGTTTCTCAACCCTTCACCTTGTTAGCATAGGAGACAAAAACATAAAAAGTTATAAAAATCATATACCTCAGACTTACTTAACCATACACCGTGACAACTACAAGTAAGTTTGGGAAGACAACGAATGATTAACCATAAGTGTTCCATGGGCGTGTAGGCACTTAGTCTGCATAGTTCGACTGGATCGCATGTGCTATGCTCGTATTCATATGGTTGTGTTGGGGTATCTCACCACTCATCATAGGCACTGTTGCCGGGGACTAAGTGTTTGTGTGCTGAATAGAATATAGGATATCACTCACATCGTTGGGAGCCTAAACGAACCTTTAGGTTAATTAAAGAAAAATCTATATAATGGTAATTAGCACATGAATAAATAACAATGTCTTCTTCTCATAAGAGAAACTCACCACCTAGGGATAATACAAAAAACAGTTGGCAATCAAAAAAACATAACCTAAATCCGCTTGTTCCTCAACAATATAGGGTGGAATATACTCATCCCGATGAGTATATTCCTAATTTTACCTTTATCCTCCATCAAGATGAATAGCTGTGATGGAGAGATTTGCAAGGTAACATCGTGTTACCTCCAGATCGATCAGTCCCCAACATGCTCCTCCATGCTTTGGCATAGATTGGCATGACAAAATTATATGCTCAATACGTTGCAGAAAATTTTGACATGAGGGATTATCATCCCATAGCTTTACAACATATGAGGGACTCAAGGCAGGAGAGCCAACATACACTGTTGAAGGGCAAGGAGGTCTTGCATGTCCTTAGTAAAATCAGAGATGGTGAACCACTCATAACGGGTTCTCTATCGAAAGATGTTCCCCCTCCTAACGATAGTGAGGAGGTGGGGTATCAGAACCTATGATCCACAATACACAACCCTAGTTTTGATCCCCATGAACACCAACTATTCACTTAGGAAACAACAACATATAACAAGGACGAGCACTTAGATCGTCATCATGATCGGGGCCGAAACCACAGAAGAGAAGGTAGGAAACATCATCATGGTGATGGTTTTCCTTCTTCTTCTCCTTTATCTCATCACTCACCCTCTCCTTCCACATCTGGACACAATCATAAAGAGCATAATGGTGAGGATAGAGGTAGACAAAATGAGAAACCTCGATGAGGGAGTCGAGAGAGAGGACAAGGGCATGAACGAAGGAAAAGTAGGGAATAACGTAGACATCATAGATGTCATGAGAGAGATGATCATGATAAGCCCCTATTTGCAACCCGAAGTATGCTCGACATAATGGAGGCAGTAAGAATTCCAACAAGGCATCAAAAGGATAGTTGGATCAAACGCTTAGACATGAATAATATCCCACGCTTCGAGGGGGCATACAACACTGATCCGTAGCATCATTTACAGGCATTCCACGATGCCTGTGCCTTGTAGAACATAGAAAATGAGTGGCAAAAACTTAAGTTGTTTCCCAGGACACTCATTAAGGAAGTAGAGAGTTGGTACTAGTCCTTAGAGCTAGAAACCATCAGGAGGTGGAGTACGATGTTAGAACTCTTCAACGATAAGTATCAGACGTACTCCAAAGTGTCTAACTTGCATAAGTAGATCCAAGGATGGAAGCAAGGTACTAGTTGTGGATTCAGACACAGACGATGATGGTGGATGCGAGATCTGCCATTATGATCATCCCAAGGGATGTTGTCCAATCATCTCACATCTATAGGAGTCTAGGGTGTATGCACTTAACCCAAGACTCAACCAATGGGAAACACCATGAAGGTTGCCTTATCCCCAAGGTAACCCAAGGTAGTTACACCAATCGTTAACGTACTATCCAAGTGGAACTCCACCACAACCTATCGGATAGCATCAGCAGTGGCAATACCCATAGTCATGGGGGATGCCACCGCTGACACAATAGTACCCTTACCGAAAACCTAATCCTTATGGATATTATGTGCAGCAGCTAGTTTCTCCAATTGACTCTATGAGTCACACAACTTCCCAACGTCACTACCAAGTTCAGGAGTACTTTAGGAGGACTCCTTCTCCTCTAGGAGGCACCCCACATACTTACCATCCTCCAACTCCATCCGCACCTCTTCCACCCATAGTTCCCATACAACCTGCTCCAACAATGCAAGGGGAACTCCCTACTCAATCGCAGCAACGCCATGCTATGAGAGCCATAAACATTCAACCCGATGGTGGTTCTAACAACTGTAAAAAGATAAGGCCTTTCTTTAGAATCAAAAGCCCAAAAAAGCTCTTACAAAAACAAGCAGTTGAGTCTAGGTACACTCCTCCACCATCTAACACTTTAGAGCACCCTTCAATCCAACAATAGAGTTGTACGCATACGGTTATGTTAACGCATACCATAATCAATTGAATCAAGGTAGGCCACCTTCCCAGGAAACTATCTAACCTTGGGAGTCCCTTAATCTATTTACAAATCACCAGGAACAAACCACATAAGGCTCTTCTTGACTCAGGTTCTGGGGTCAACTTAATTTCACGAGAAATGTATCAAGCCTGGAACCTGCCCCAACTTAAGAAGAGCAACATTCAACTAGAGCTGGCAGACCAAACCATCATCATTCCCTTAGGATTGATGGAGGACATTGTTATCACTATAGGTCGTTGGTCCTAACCAGCTGACTTCTTGGTGATAGAAGTTAACAGCAATAATGGGGGCTTCCCAATTATAATGGGAAGGTCATGGCTAAGTACAGTAGATGCGTACCTAGGGATCTGCTATCTTTCCTTGTAGATATCTAAGATAAACATTTATGGAAAGATTGAGAAGAAGAAAGTTCCATGCATCACATACAGTGACTCAGAGGGTGATGACATGGAAGAATGTTCAACATCTCTTCCATGTAATCGGCGTGTCCAAGAAACACAAATTCAAAGGTGCCTGTATGTAGCAACCATACAAGTAGTCGACACTCTATGGTTGAAAGCTACTAGAACGAGAAAACCAATATGTATGGAAAGAACTAGGGAAACAACTCATGTTAACAATGGAGGAATAGATATGTTGAAGTATGAGTGTAACCAACTTCCACCCCTTAATCTGAGAACATCAGTGGGAAGAAGTTGGACACTTTTACGAAATTCAAATAGATGCCCATTATTTTGGATCTCTCCCTTGCAATTCAATCATGGGTGAGATGGCCACCTATGCTGATCATTGGAGGCCCTCAGTTCTTTTTAGTTTTTTTTCACACGTTTTTGTTTCGCGCATTTTTGTTTTACACATTTTTTTTACAAGTTTTTGTTTTACACATTTTTGTCTTACACATTTTTGTTTTACAAATTTCTTTAACTTTTCTTGTTTTTGTTTTACAAATTTCTTTAACTCTTCTTGTTTTTGCTTTACACCATTGTTATACTTTTCCATTTTATATGTGTGTGTGTGTGTGTGATCCACCCTGTAAGTTTGTCACCCAATAAGTGTTCTTCATGATGGTATGAACTATTTTCCTATTGATTGCCAATGTTTGGTTTTTAGCATTAAGTTATGATGTTGAAAACTAAGGTATGTTCTTTTAATATGGCAGGCAATCAGTCCACTTCATCCATCCATCTACAAAGTCTATGGTCTCTCTTGGCTTGGAAATGTACAGTCCCTTTCTCATAAGAACTTTAACGAACTAATGACTGGGCACTTCTCAAACTAAGGAAGGACTCAAGATCTGACAAGGGTGTGACTTCAAGGGAACTTGATACTTTTGTGTTGGCCATTCTCTTGGGTTCTTAGATGTTTTCTTCTTGAGTTTTCTTGCCATTCCGATGTTACCCAATTATCGGAAGTTGAGACAATAAAAATAAGAAGTCTTTGAATGGTATGGTTTTCACGCATAAAAACACAAAACACAAAAACAAAAAAAAACTGAGAATTCAAAGCACACACCATAGACAAAATAATCCTTGGGCTAAAACACTTGTTATGGAACTAAAAATGTTCCCTCTAACTAAGGCCCTTCTCACTTCCCATTCTCTTCTCCTTTGTTTCATCGGAATGGTTGTGGCTTTTGGGCAAAGGCATTCTTGTTACTCAAGTTTATGGATTAGCTGAATGCATTAATGCGAAGTCATTGGATGTGGTTGGTTTGAGGCCGGAGTTGGAATGAGATTTGCCAAGTCACATTAATCATGAAACACACAAGGGGTTCTACACCACCTTGTTCTTGAGATTCCATTCCATTCTCTTCTCTCCATCCTTCTCTCCATTGTTTACCTCATTTCCGGTTGTATCATTAGTGTATATTTTGGTAGATACATTGTTTTCTTTTTGGTAAACTCTTATGGTTAAGTCTTTAACTCTTGTTCCAAAGGACATTCCTAGAGCCTATGGAATCTTTGAATGTGGGTTTGTCAGGGCATTACGGGCATGAGTCTACTTTGGGGAGGACCCATTGACATTCCTATTTGGTACATCAGTTAAATTCTTTTCCTTAACATTTTACAATTAATTTTATTTTGTTCATTTCCATCTTAACATCCATTTCATCAATGCTATAGTTGTCTCTTTTTCCTCATCTTTCTTGTTCCTATTTCTTTCTCCATTCTATCTCTACTGGAGGTTCGCGATTAGTTATGGGGGTACAAGGCCCAATATTTTTCGATTTTCTCCAAGCCCCAATTTTTTCCTAACCCCGACACCTTCAGTAGTCATCATTAATATATCTCTAGATCTATATCAACCATACCACAACTTAGTCAATGGACTTACACCGAAGCAAGGTATCAATTACATGATGATTCATTTACCCTTGCTAATAAAAGATTGTGTTGTGTGTGCAGATGGCAATCATGCAACAACGGAGGGGATCTGGAAGGAACATTTGGAATGGAGTAGTGCTGGAAGCAACTATGTAAGGAGCAATACCGATGGTGTGCTTCCCGATGGACAATGAAAGGCGTACTCTTGGCATTGGTTGCAACAACACTTCTTTCTCTCTCTCTTTCTCAAGCTGCCAAATGAGGCCTGATGTCAATGTAATAAGGTGTTCACCCTTGTTGTCATGAACACCAGTTTTTTGTGTCTTGTAATGATGATCCATTCACATGTCATCCCATTAGTTTCATTTTAAGTCAATAATCCCATACCTTCCTGATATTATTGTAAGGAAGTTGAGGACGATTTTTCATTTAGTCATGGGGGTATGATGGGATGTGATATCGTGGCTGACGCAATATCTCATCCCTTGCAATATCGTGTATGCGATATCGTAGTGCGTTGTCATATCTATAAATAAGAGGTTTCTCTCCCTTGTTTCCTCATCCTAGGCTATACAGTAGGGAAACTCTAGCAGATTGATCACTCCAGAGATAGAATATTTTCCATGTGCCCATAGTAGGAGTCCTAAAGTGAACGGATCTTTATTCGAGCAAACATTGTACCTGAACACAAGTTTGTGTATGGAAATAAAGACAAGCTTCTTGGATAAACCTTGCAGTGCATGGAATAGGCTAATTAGGATTTTATTTATTGTTATTTATTATCTATTATTTACTACTTTCTCTCTCAACCCTTCTCTCCTAGTTAAGTGTCTCAGTATGACCACTTCGAGCATGTGCATTACACGTGGTGATCCCAGCAACGACTAGCATTTGGTAGCCATGGTTGCATCAGTTTAGGGTGTGTACGGTAAGTGGGAATGGATGCTGATGCTAGGTAATTATGAATTAGTTCATTAGTTAGAGTTAGTAATTAGTTTCTCAACCCTTCACCTTGTTAGCATAGGAGACAAAAATAGAAAAAGCTATAAAAATCATATACCTCAGACTTACTTAACCATACATCATGACAACTACAAGTAAGTTTGGAAAGACAATGAATGATTAACTCTAAGTGTTCCATGGATGTGTAGGCACTTAGTCTGTGGAGTTCGACTGGATCATGTGTGCTACGCTTGTATTTGTATGGTTGAGTGTAGGGATATCTCGCCACTCATCACCCAACAATTTGACACGGTATACACTCATCCTAATGAGTATGTACTAGACTTTACCTTTATCCTCCACTAGGATGAATAACTATGATGGCATGATTTAGAAAGTAACATAGTGTTACCTTCTGATCGCTCAATCTTTGGCATGCTTCTTCGTGCTTTCACATGTATTAGTATGTAGCACTTATAGTCAAAGTATGTTATGCATGAATAAGATTCAAGAAATTATTGATCCACAAAGGCATAATGCTAGAGGGATCTACAACAGGAACGACATTACAAATCCATGAACGGAAAGTGGTCTCAGGATGTCCCATATGTCCTAGGTAAAAACGACAATGGTGAACTTGTCTCGGGAGGTTTTCCACAAAATGATGTTCCTCTCTTTGACTTCGGTCAAGGAGTTGGGTATTAAAACCTTCACTCAACTATTCATAACCCAAGTTTTGGTACCAATGGACATAAAGGGTCTAGAAAAGGAACACGCATGCATGACAATGATAGACTTTATGATCATAATCATGACCGAGGCCACAACCACTGAAGACAAGGTGGCAGGCACCGACATGACACTAGTCCCCCTTCCTATTCACCTTCATCATCTTTTTTCTTCTTTCTTTCAAGATCTAAATGCAATTATAGAGGGTGAGACCATGAGGAAAATGGTAGGCAAAATAGAAATCACTGACAAAATAGTAGAGAAAGAGGATGAGAGTATTCTAGAGAGACACATCATGAAAGAAGGGAGAGTAAGGAATAACATGGGCATCATAGACGACATAGGTAGCATGATCACAATGAACCCCTACTCACCACCTGAAGTATGTTAAATATAGTAGAGGCTATTAGGATTCCAACAAGGCACTAGAGAGATAGTAGGATCAAAAGACTAGACATGAATAACATCCCATGATTTGAAGGGGGATACAATGCTAATTCTCAAAACCATTCACAAACATTCCATGATGCATGTGCCTCGCAAAATATAAAAAATGAGTGGCAAAAGCTAAAGTTGTTTCCATGGACACTAATCAAGGAAGCAAAAAGCTGGTACTGGTCCTTAGAACTAGAATCCATTCACCGATGGAGTACCATATTGGAGCTATTCAACTATAAATACCAAACGTACTCCCGAGTGTCCAACCTGTGTAAGCAAATCCAAGGATGGAAACAAGGAGGACACAAACCCTTAGATGCTTCCATTGGCCAATATTATTCATTATCACATCATTTTCCCTAGCCATGGTTACTCACAAAAGGAACAACTACACCATCTCATAGATGGGCTTAGGAACAAAACATGAAGAACCCTTGGGACTTATGCCTAAGGAAGGCTATTCGAGCTTAGAGCCCATCAAATACAAAGATTGTTAGAGCAAGTTGCCAAGGAGGAAGATGAGTTGAGGAAAAGAGAAAGTGTAGAGTACAATAGAGATCCTTCCCTTCGAAAGAAGGAAATTCGATTTTACAAAGATGAATAAGAGTCACCACTTGAAGAGATGGTGAATAGAAAGACTTTGCCCATTCAAAAATTTGCATTAGAAGTATTGGCAAAGGTGGATCAAATGTGGAACTCCCTAGATGACAAATTTTTAACTATCCTAAAAATAGTAGAGGAGTCTAGAGAACAAAGTAGTGATTGAGAGAAATGAAAAAAGAAAGAAGTTGAGTATGCACATAACAAGGGTAAGGGCAAGGTTACCTTCATTGAAGAGGTTGTGGATTCAGACATAATAAATGATGGCAGATGTGAGATTTGCCGATATGACCATCCTAAGGGATGTTACCCAGCAGTGTCACATCTGCAAGAGTCTAGAATGTATGCACTAAACCCATAATTAAATAGATGACAAACACCTAGAAGGTTACCTTATCCTCAAGGTAACCCAAGGTAGTTCCACCAACTTTTGACATATTATCTAAGTGGACCTCCACCACAACTGAATGAATAGTATCAATAGTGGCAACACCCATAGTCATGGGGAATGCCACTACCATGTCAATAGTACCCTTACTGTCAACCTGACCCATACAAGTATTACATTCAGCAGTTGATCTCTCCACATGAGTCTACTAGTCACGACACTCATCAACCTCACTACCAGACCCTCAAGTACTATAGAAATTCTTCTTCTAAGGATGATACTCCACATACACACTACCCTTCTCATATGTTTGCATCTCCTCCACCCTCAGCTCCATTACCACCTACTCCAACTATGTAGGATGAGCTTCCTACCTAGCCACAGTAGTGTAATGCTACAAGGGCTGTCAATCTTTAACCTACTATTAGTTTGGACAACCGATCAAAGAGGAGACCTTTCTTTAGAACCAACAGTCCAACCAATTCCTTACAACCACAAGTAGCTAATTATCCAAATGCCTCATCATCATTTGAATCTTTGGAGCTTCCTTCAAACCAAAAACCACACTCAACGCATACTTTCATGTTAACTCATGCCATCACTGATTGGATTAAAGCTGGCTATCTTCCTAGGAAATTCTCTTATCTTGGAAGTTCTCTTATTTATTTGCAAATTGCTAGTAATGAGCCTTGTAAAGCTCTTTTGGATTCAAGTTCTAGTGTTAATTTGATCTCCCAAGAAATGTATAAAGTCTAGAACTTTCCTTCACTTAAGAAGAGTAACATTCATTTAGAGTTGGCCAACCAATCCATCATTGTTCCATTGGAACTAGTGGAGGACATTGTTACCACTATTTATGGGTGGTCATATCCAGCTAATTTCCTAGCGATCCAAGTTAACAACTACAAGGGGGACTTCCCAATCATAATGGGAAGAGCATGGCTAAGTACAATTGATGTGCACCTAGGAATATGTGATCTTTCCCTAGAGATATTAAAATAAAATGCATTCAAAAAGATTGCGAAGAAGAAATTTCTATGCATTGCATACAGTGACATAGGGTGCAATTACGTGTAAAAGTCCTAGTTTGTATAATGCCCAACATTGCTTGCATGCAACCAATGTGCACAAGTATTTGACATACAAAGATGCCTGTATGTAGTAGCCATAAGATAGTAATGCACTCGATGGCTAACAACTAACCTAGAGAACAATTAAAATTTACGCATGGAACCAACGAAGAGCTTGACTTGTACCTACATCGATAGCATAGATGCATTAGAACAAGTTCATCACCAACTTCCAAATACTGACACCAAAGATATCAACTGGGGAAAGTTGGAAATCCCTGACAAGTTTAAGCAAGAGCCCCTTGAATTAAAATCTTTGCTCATCAGTATGGTGCATGCATTTCTCAAGAATGGAAGATCGGTAATTATTAATGCTAATCTCACTTCTTAACAAAAAGAAAGGTTGCTAAAGATGGTAAAAAAATGGTCAAAATCCTTTGCTTGATCATATCCCAAACTAATTAGAATAGATCCTAGGATATGCCAACATAGAATTTACATTGACCCCTCTATGAAGCATTGACGACAATCGCAAAGATGACTGAACCCAAAGCTTCAGCAAGTAGTTAAGGAAGAAATTGAACAACTTCTGAAGGCCAGGTTCATCTTTCTTACTTATCTTCTCACACAAGAAACACCATAAGGGCTGGATGTTAGAAAGAAACAACAGTTTCTCCATCAAGTCAAACATTTCATGGAAATCAATGAACACCTTTACAAGGTGTGTTCCGATGGCTTGATCCGATGGTGTGTTCCCAATGCAGATCAATTGCAAGTTCTTCAGGATGCTCATGAGGGTCCTTGTGGGGGTCATTACACTGGGAGATGAACAACCATTAAAATCTTGCTTGTAGAATATTATTGACCTACATTATTTCAAGAGACCCATCATTTTGTCCAATCTTGTGAGCACTGCCAACGTGATGAGGGAATGACTACTAGAATGGAGGATCCACAACAATGGATTCAACTCTTAGAACCTTTTGACTTATGGGATATTGATTTTATGGGGCCTATTACACTGATGTCCAATGGAAAATCATACATTATTGTTGCTAATGATTACTTTACAAAATGTGCAGAAGTAGCCGATGTTACTGACTATACATCATCTCCCACTGCATGATTTATTCAACAACAAATCATAAACAAGTTTGGTGTGCCTCGTGCACTTATTTTTGATAATGGTACACATTTTATAGGTGTGACTTTTCAAAATTTGATGCTATGCTTAGGATTTGAGCATAAATTAACCACACCATATCACCCTTAAGTGAAAGGTCAAGCCGAAGTCACCAATAGGGAAATCACAAAAATTTTGACACAAACCATTAGCAAATATAGGTGAGACTAGAGCACCAAACTAAATAATGCTCTTTGGGCCTACCACTCCACATGGAAACTCCCTATAGGCTATCCTCCCTATGAGTTAGTATACAATAAACTTCCAACACTTCCTATCCAAACCGAGCTCTGTACACTATCTAAAGTATGTGACCTTAACCTTGACATCAGTTTAGCATAGAAAGAATGGTTAATGAATCTTAACTTGCTAGATGAAAATATATTAGCTTCCTTGTCATCCAACAAACTGCACAAGACCTTCAACAAGCAACTTCATGACCTAAGAATTAGAAAAGTCAAATACCAACTAGGAGGTAGGGTTTTTTATTGGAATCCTGCACATGTGCCACAATGAACTAAATTTCAAACATTGTGGGAAGGACCTTATATCATTCATGAAACTTTTCCTTCAGGGGCCATGATGATCTATAAACTTGGAAGCCTGGATAAGAAATTATTGATCAACATCCAGCAAACCAAACCTTTCCATGAGCCCAAAATAGCTAGTACTAACACTGCCTCTATTGATGGACAGCCTTGCTCATTATTTCAAATCTTCTCCTTCCAACTCAGTCATGGGGGAGATGGCCACCAATGCTAATTATTCTAAGCCCTTAGTTTCTTTTGTCATTTTTGTTTTACACATTTTTCAATTTTACTTGTTTTTGTTTTACACCATCATTAACATTTTTACTATTTTTTCTCTATTACATTTTCTTTGATCTATTCTCACTCGTCACATAATAAGTGCTCATGATGGTGGGTTGTATTCTGATGGTGTTGATTGCTAATATTTTGTTTTTACCTTTGACTTTTAATGTTGATCCTAAGATATGGTTTCCTTTGGTAAAATAGGCAATGAGTCTATGTCATCCATTCATCCATTCAACTCTATGGCCTCCCTTTATTTTGGAAATGTATTGTTCCTTTTTCTAATCAAACCTATTAACTAATTTATGGCTTGGTATTCTTCAAACCAATGAAGGATTCAAATGGATTGAAATGAGTGTGACTTCAAGGGGATTCAATGCATTTGTGTTGGCTATTCTCTTGAGTACTTGGATGTTTTTCATACTACCATTCCGCTATCAACTAATATTAGAAAGTTGAATGAATCAAATACATCTTTGCATGGTGTGGTTCTCACTCAAAAAAAAAAAAAAGAACTAGTGGGAATTCAAAGCACACCCCTTAGACATAATAAAGGAACATGGGCTATATGCATTGGTTATGGCACTAGAAAGACATGTTACCCATGCCTGAATGTTCCCTCTAATTAAGGCCCTTTCTCACTTCCTACTTCTTTATACTTCTCTTTTTGGGATGGTAGTTGCTCTATGGAAACATTCTTGTTGCTTTAGGAGGATGGGTTGGTCAAATGTGTTGCAAGGTTACTAGATGTGGTTAGTTTTAATCTAGGTTTGGACTGAATTTTATTAAGTCACCTTAACCACATAATACACAAGGGACTTTACACAACCTTGATTTCAAGATTCCATTTCATTCTCTCTTCTCTTTCCATATTGCTTCCTATATTCTACCTCATTGCCAATTTTATGATTAGTCTATATCTTGGTTGATGCATTGTTATTCTTTGATAAATTCTTGTGGGTGAATTCTTAACTATTTTTTCCATATGTCATTCCTAGAGCCTATGGACTCTTTGGTTTTTTGGTTTGTCAGAGCATAAAGGGCATGATCTTGCTTTGGGGAGGATCCATTGGCATTCTTTTTTGGTGTAATTATTAAGTTATTTTCCTTAAATATATTTTGCAATCAACTATTTCTTGTTTCAACCCATCCATAACATCCATTTACTAATCTGGGATGTCCACCTTATCATTTACAAAGGCTCTATTTAAACATCCATTCTAGAGACTTAGATGTCCATAACTGGGATATCCAACCTAAGATCTTGGTTGTCCATAACTAGGACATCTATGCTCTAGTCTAAATTTGAGTTCTACATTTGGTCTACTATTTACCTAAACATGGCTACATTTAGGGCTAAAAAAAGATGCTCAATCCTTTCCTCTATGCATCCTAAAATTCTTGATCTAGCTTCCTTAACTTCCTTCTTATCTTGGTGCTTATCAATCTTGTTAATCCTTGAAACACATGAGCAAGTAAGTGCACTTCTTCATTATCTTATTTTTATATCACCAAAATGTAAGATAAATCAACAATCGTTTTCTTTTTAATGATGTATAAAAACTTGAGAATGGGTAAGTATTTTTACTTATGCATTAAAAATTTGATAGACAAGTAAAAGAAAATAAATAACATAGCTAAGATTCTAGTTTTAAAACACCAAGGTATTACATCTAACTAGCATAGAGTTGTTAATGATGAGTAAAAAGAACTTAATGAAGTACAATAAGAATAAGAAGAAACTTAATTAATTTTCTAGTACTTTCTTGGCCTAATTATGGTGGTAGTCTTAAATTTTCTTTAAAATATGTATGTTAAAATAAGGTAAGATGTGACAAAATTTTCCTACATCCAAAGCATACAAATCACAAGTGTTGTGAGTTATGTGATTATAATCCATGAACTAAACTTATCCTGTTCCCATTCCCAAATCATGTCATTCCATAACCATGATGGTATTGCTATGTAATAAGCAATGTAATTATTTTAAGAAGATCCTAAAAAAAACATGATAAATAATAGACACATCTCTTGAGATTATCTTTGGGGATTTGACCTAAGGTAGTTATGCATAGTAATTAGAGGTCATGCCAATGTAGAGTGGTGGAGCCAATAAAGATGAGTAACAAGTGCCAAGTAAAGTAGGATAGGAAGGTGATTAACAATTCCTTCTAGTTAAGTCTAGGCCTAACCATGGTGGCAATGTCGTATTACCTCTAAGGAATAGGTGTTGAAAGAAGATAGGCTAAAATAATCCTCAAAGTATGATCTAGATATATGCATTATTTCTACATTTTCCTCATTAATAGAGTTTCTTTTCATTTCCTTTTATATTTTCCTTGTTATAATCATTATGAATGATTTTGAATGTTACATATATTTGATGTTTACCATTGCATTTGAGAATAAGACATCATAATTAGTATTAGAGCAAATCATGATCCAAGATCAATCAAGAATTAAGAGTTGACTATAATCTAATGATAAACCACAAGTCATTATCAAGTGTGAATCATGAATCATCATTAGAAATACATTATGCTAAGATGAACCATGCCTATCATGAACATTAATGAACATTGAGATTCGCTAAATAAGAACTAACAAGGTGTATCAATAGTAAGAGATACCAATAAGGGCAATACCCATAAGCTAAATATTAATTATTTTTTAATAATGATAGATCACTTCTTATCCTAAGGTCCCAAACCTAAACATTTTAAATTAGAAAAATAACCCAAATAATTTTTAGCATTTTTCTAAGGTTAAAAACCCCTATTCATCAAGTCATCAAAGTAGGCCTTTCCTCAAAATCATTTAGAACATTATCTTACTATTGATTCTTGTCTACCCTAAAATACTCTAAATGTAATACTAAAAAAATGAAATCAAGTTAATCAAGGGTCTCCTATACTTTACTAGTAAGTATCATAATAAGAAGCTTGAAAGGGAAAACTAATACTCATTAGATGAGAATGAAGTATTTCATTTTCCTAACCATCTTCTTACAACTAGGTTAACAAAGCTTGGTAATTCTTATGTGCTTACCATATAAGTCTATTCATAAGTTATGTTACTAAGGTTAATTTGACAAAATATATTATTTTGATCTTCAAAATTATTAAAAATTTAGCTTAGTTTTCATGTCCTAAAACTAGGACCATTATGTAGTGCTTGTAAAAATGATTCCAATGTTACCAATTTCATCTCAATCCAATGAAAATTAAATTAAACTTTAAAATTTAGAACCAAGAATTAAACCCTTAACCTCGTTCTTACAATTCCAACATCTTAACCATCTATCTAATAATAACTACATCACTCATCTTGGTTATGCAATTATAACCATTATAATGTATATATATTATATATGTTAAATTTTTAATTAAAAACAAAGAAGACAGTCCTCATGAGTTTAGCACTTCTTGTTCTATTACAAGCCCTACTTGATTGTGCTATGGAAAAAATCATGTTGCAAGGTGTAGCCCTACTACACGGCATTATGACTAGGGCCATGCCAACCTCATCGCACTATAATGAATAGCCTTATCACATTATGTTACAGCTAGGGCTACATAGGCCTCATTGTACCATAGTAAGTGTTGCAGCCCACAACCACATGGTTACAACAAAGAATCCATCATGTCATACTCAACCTTATCTCCATGGCTTGTGCCACTACAAAAACCCTCTCTCTTCTTTATCATTATGGTCTAGTAGAGTGGCACCACTAGAACTCATAACATTGCACATTTCTCCAATTATTCTTTCTATGCCTAAGGTGAAACTTAATCATGTCATTACAACTAATTTGGCAAAACAACCCTAGCATAAAAATGACACCTTGTATGCGCAATGAGTTCCTATGAAATTTTCCACATGAATCTTATAGTGTTCCTTATCTTTCTAGTTACACCACCATGCAACATGATCATGCATAAGCATGACACTTAGTCATCATTTTTCATGCTAATTAGGAACCATACAAAGAAAAGTTGCATAACTATAGAGGCTTTCAAGAG
Organism: Gnetum montanum; assembly: GCA_015680685.1. Taxonomy (NCBI): domain Eukaryota; kingdom Viridiplantae; phylum Streptophyta; class Gnetopsida; order Gnetales; family Gnetaceae; genus Gnetum; species Gnetum montanum. The sequence continues at coordinate 149,792 of MNCI01022155.1, read as the reverse complement.
GTATTTGAGCCCATGCATGGACTGCACAAGCCATAGTATGAGTTGTAACAATCCTTTAGGATTGTGAAATTATAAAAGGAGGATAGATAAGTTTCCCCAAATTGCAAGCAACACCTATGACATAAAACATAAGAATTACATAGTTCCCCAACTTGGGTAGTCCACACTCAGAGGGTAGATTCCTTACACACCTTTGAACTTTATTTCTTCCAAAATGTAGTTTATAGGACATCATAACCTTTATGAAATTTAAGCTCCACTAAGGAGAGTTTCGTCACTACCAAAACTCTCAATCCCGCAAGGTCCTAACAAGCTCAAGAGTGATTTAAAAGATGCTACAACCTATATAAAATAGAGCTTTGCATCAAAGTATTTTGACATAGTAAAAAAACTCAATCCCATAGGATCCCAACAAGCTCTCAAAGGATGCCTTTTCATAAGAAGTACATCAACCCCTTAGGGCAACAAGAAAATAAAAAGGAATTACAAGGAGAGAATGTAACTCAATTTACAAATTCGTTGTACAATGAAGTATAGTTTCACACCAAATCAAACAAATGATGTGACAATTCAAGTACACAAGAACAAAAACATAAGATAGACAATGGTAGCTTTAATGTTGACAATCCTTGCATAATTTCCAAGAGTTTGGAATCTACTTATAGCCTCAGAGTTTTTTGAAAGCACCTCAGAATTCATGCAATGGCTATTCAATAGCTAGTGTAGATGTATCCTTTGAGATTAGGACACCTTTCTATACTCAAATTCAACTCTATGGACATGTCACCTATTTTGGGAAACATCTTCCTATGATTGACTTCCTCTTAGCCAAGACATCTTTTGTTCCTTGGAAATGTCTTCTCACCTTTTGAGCTTTAGTCCTTGAGGCTTTCACTTATTGATTTAGGTTTCTCTCAATCCCTAGAGCATCTTCATTTAGCTTGTAGTCTTTCTACTTGTCCATGCTCTCATTTTGCCAATGAAGTCTTTTACGTTTATAGGCATGTTTCCTTGAGTCCTTGTCCATGATGTGGAGTTCTTGTTCTTGTCCTATAAATACAAAATCCAAAAGAAACATCCTTTGTTCTCCATTTTTCTTAATATTTTGACATACCAAAATGTTAACAATCTCCCCTTTTTTGGTAATGTCCAAAACTTAAGAAAATGGGTTAGTAGTCTCCTAGAAATCATTAAGTCATATATTTTCATTATTGTTCATGACACTAGTTTAAAATATATACAATAGATCCTAGTAGTGCATTATATTCCATGAATCACATCATTTAAGTCATTTCACATCCTTGCTTCACAATCACCATACCCATATCACATCACAATTATTAATAGTACCAATATACCAATTTCTCCCCCTTTTTGGACAACATCAAAAAGAGTGGAGTAGAACTTCCCCTAAACACATGCAACAAGAAAAATGTTTTCTTTTTTTCATTTAAGAGGTAAAAAATATTTTTTAAAATAAAAATAAAGAAAAAATAAAAATGTAAGGAAACTTACTTGATAGGATAGGATTCTATTCCCATATTGTTACATAGAGTAGTCAATCTTCACTTACCAAAGGGTTTTGTAAAAGCATCTACTAGTTGATTTTTTATTCTAATAAATTCTAGTTTTATGTGCCCATGTTCAATATGTTCTCATATAAAGTGATGTTGAATATCAATTTCTTTGATGCATGAATGTTGAATTGCATTTTGTGTCATGTTGATGCCACTGTTGTTGTCACAATAGATAGGTGTAAATTGAGATTGTGCCCCTTGGTCTTTGAGCATTTATTTCATCCATAAAAGTTGAGCACATTAACTCCTAGTCGAGATGTATTTAGTTTTTTATGTGGAAAGTGTTGTAGAAGTTTACTTTTTGGTTGTCCAAGAAATAAGGCTTCTGCCTAGGAAAAAGCAATTTCCACTTGTATTGTGACAATCATCTATTCATCCTACCTAATCAGCATCACAATATCTAGCAAGATCAAGTGGGGAATCCTTTGGATACCAAAGGTCCCAATTACAAGTACCTTTTAGATAATGAAAAATACACTTAACTCCTTTTAAATGGGACTCTTCTGGGGAATCTTGATATTTACCATACATTCCTATGCTTAATGCTATGTCTAGTCTACTAGTGGTTAAATAAAGTAGGCAACCTAACATAACTCTATATAGGTTTTTGATGAGTGGTGAGGTACCCCTACACCCATCCATATGAATCACTAATGTGTTCATGTATGATTCAGTTGAATTTTATGGACCTATAGTTCTTTAGTGCACTAGTTCTTCTAGGAATTGAGGTGGGCATTGAGAACGTTCATTGTCTTCCCAATTCCACTTCTGAAATACAAGTATATGGTTAAGTGCAACTGTGGTATGTGGTTTTTATCATTTTTTATTTTATAATTTTAATCACATACAATGAAAATGAAAGGTAAAGTAATTTAAGATCTAATTCATCTACTGCCTAGCTAGCCTAACACAAGTACCTATCCCACTTTCCCAAACACATCCTGAACACATATAGCCCTACTAGGTTACCAAGTGGTACATGTATGCTCAAGGTGGTCATGCTTGTGTTCATTAACAACTAAAAATTAATTGCTTAATTAAAGTGAATTAAGTAAATTTCATAAATATTAAATGCATCAAGGAAACATTAATCTATTCTCAATGCTATAAGGATGATCAAAAGGGTTCATTTCTATTTCCATCACACTATTGTGCTTAGGTACATTAGTGCTTGAACAAAGATCTATACACACTTAGACTCTTGCTAGGGGCACTCAAAAAATATTCTAAATTTTGAGAAAACAAACTACAAGAGCTTTTCTATTTATGAAAAAAATTGATATGAAAATTATGAGCTTGAGCACTATATTTATAGGCTAACATATACCCTACAATATGGGATATCCGATAATGCATCATGGGCTCTGATATCAGGTATCCAATATTGAGGCTTTGATATTGGGTATCCAACATCAGAGCATGTTAGTACATGACTCATCAGTTATGATCAACAAGCTTTCCTTGATCATCTTTGGTAAGCTTGAAGCTTGTAGCCATAGGAGTATTTTTTACGTTGACATCGACCAAATTGAATTTTAGCAAAATATCTTTAACATATTTTATTTGACAAATGAATTTTCCATCTATAGTTTGATCGATTTAAAATCCAAGAAAGTTTTTGAGTTCTTCTATCATGCTCATTTCAAATCCAGATTACATAAGGATCAAGAATTTCTTACAAAGAGTTTCATTAGTGGCACCAAGGATTATATCATCAACATAAATTTGAACTATAAGCATATCACTATTTTCCTATTTAAGAAATAAGGTGACATTAGCCTTACCTATTTCAAAATCATTTGATGTAAGATGTTGGGAAAGTCTTTCATACCACACTCTAGGAGGTTATTTAAGTCCATAGACATCCTTCTTAAGTTTGTAAACATAGTTGGGTTTGATAGGATCTATAAATCCTTTAGGTTTTCTAACATAAAATTATTCTTATATAGTCTCATTTAGAAAGGGACTCTTTACATCCATTTGATATATTTTGACATTTTTAATACTAGCATATGCCAAAAGAAGTCTAATAGATTCTAGTCTAGTAACAAGACCAAAAGTTTCATCAAAATCAATTCCTTCTTGTTGATTATATTCTTTGGTAACTAATCTATCTTTATTCTTAATGATATTATCACTTTCATCAATTTTTTTCCTAAATACCCATTTTGTTCCAATGATTAGTTTATGGTTTGGTTTAGGTACTAAATCCCATACATTATTTCTAATAAATTAAATTAGTTTATCTTGCAAAGAAAAAATCCATCCTTCTTCTCCTTCTCCTTCTTTGAAGTTTTTGGATTCAAGTTGTGAAAAATATCTTACATGAGCATAAATTTCCTTAGTTTGGCTTCTTGCCTGAATACCATCTTAAACTTGTCCATTGACATCATTGAGAGAGTGTTTTCTACTAAGTCTAAGCATTTTGGGTTGAATGGAAGAAATTTCCACAAGTTCATCTTCTTGCTCTTCCTCATGTTCACTATCTACTTCTAAATTTTTATCAATTTCAGCTTGATGAAATTTGATAATTTTTGAATGGAAATAACTTCATCATTAGGTTTTAGAGTAGTAACTTCATGATCATCAATTTTAATATTTATAGTTTCTTCTGTACTATATTTCCTTTTATTGAAAACTCTATGAATATGCTAAGAAAATCCCTTCATCAATTTTAGGATCAAATTTTCTTACAATATCTTTATCATTTAGAATATAGAATTTCAATCTAAAGACATGAAAATAACCTACCAAGGGTTTTCTACCAGTCCATAATTCATAAGGAGTTTTAGAGGTCACCTTCTAATTCACAAAGCATGTAAAGGATAGTTAGATCAAGAGGCTAGACATGAACAATATCCCTAGGTTCAAAGGGGGATATAACTCAGATACATAGAATCATCTCCAAGCTTTTAAAGATGCATGTGCCTTGCAAAATATAGAAAATGAGTGGCAAAAGCTTAAGTTGTTCCCCAGGACACTCATTAAAGAAGCAAAAAATTGGTACAACTCCTTAGAACCAGAATCTATTAGATGGTGAAGTACAATGCTTGAATTGTTCAATGAAAAGTATCAGATGTACTCCTAAGTGTCCAACTTAAGCAGATCCAGGGATGGAAACAAGGGACACATGAACCCTTGGATGCTACTATGGGTTGATACTATTACTTAATGCATAGATGTCCTGGCCATGGTTATTCTCAACTGGAACAACTTCGCCACATTATAGATGGGCTCCGATCAAAAATGAGGAGAAATCTTGGCATCTATGCCTAAGGAAGATTGTTAAAATTAAGAGCCCATTAGATCCAAAGGTTGATTAAGCAAGTAGCAAAAGGAAGAAAATTAAGGAAATCAAAAAGTGTAAAAGAGTACAACTGTGATTCTTCCATTCACAACAGGGAGGTTTGATTCTATGACAATGAGGAAGAATCATGACCTGATGAGGTGGTAAATCAAAAAACCTTGCTACTTTAAAAATTTACCTCTAAAATTTTGGCAAAGGTTGATTAGTTAAGGGACTTTATGGATAGCTAATTCCAAGCTATCCTAAAAATTTCTAAAGAGTCCAAAGTACAAGGTAGTGATCATGATTGCAGGAGATGCAAGGAAGCTAAATGTGTCAATCAAAGAGGTAAGGGCAAGATTGTTGTAGTAGGAGAAATTGTAGGAATTGAATTAGATGATGATGGTGGATGTGACATCTACCATTATGAACATCCTAAGGAATTTTTTCCCATTGTTTCACACTTACAAGAGTCTAGGATGTATGCTTTTAATCCATAACTAGCACAAAGGAAAACACCTAGAAGATTGCCTTATCCTCAAGGGAATTCTAGGTAGTTCCATCATCAACAATAGTATCATCCAAGTGGAACTCCATCACAACCATACAAGTAGTAGCAATAGTGATAACAATCATCGTCATGGGCATTGGCACCACCAAGGTTGTAATACCCTTATAGACAACCTGATCCATATGGATATTATGTTCAATAGCCCTTGTCTCCACATGACTCTTCCAGTCATGTTTCCACTTTCCACCCTCACTACTACCCTATTAATTATCATCAAACTCATTCTCCACATGCAAGAAGGAATACCACCTTTTATCCTTATCCACTCCTATTCTTGGACATCTTCCTCCACCCTCAACATAACTATCACCTATTCCATCTATGTAGGGTGAACTCCCAACTTAACCATAGCAATGCAATGCCACCAGGGTCATTAATCTACAATTGGTTCATTAACTAAGTGGTTCAAATACTCAATCAAAGAAAATACCTTTCTTCTGATCCAATAATCTACCTAAGCCCTCACATACACATGCAGTTGGCAACCCTATTTCTCCATCTCCCTCTACATCAAATTCCTTCAAGTCCCCTTTAAACAAATTCCCATCCCAAATCCATATTGCTATGCTGACTCATGTCATATATGATTGGATCCATGCTGGCAACCTTCCTAGGAAATTAGCTAATCTTGGGAGTCTTATTTATTTGCAAATTTTTGGAAATGAACCATGTAAAGCTCTTCTTGATTCAAGTTCTAGTGTTAACCTAATTTCTCATGAGATGTATACTACATGGAAACTGCCACCTCTCAAGAAGAGTAATATCAAATTAAAATTGGCAAACCAGTCCATCACTATTCCATTGGAACTAGTGGAAGACATTGTAATCATTATCTATGGGTGATCTTATCTTGCTAATTTCCTAGTGATCAAAGTGGAGAACTATAAAGGAGACTTTCCAATCATCACGGAAATGGCATGGCTAAGCATCGTTGATGCAAGAATGGGCATCAGAGATCTTTCCCTGGAAATATCTAAAGAAAATGCATTGGAGAAGATTGAGAAGAAGTGAGTTCCATGCATCACATATAGCGATACAATGTGCAATTGTGTGCAAAAACTCTAGTTATTGAAACTAGCATCCATCTCTACATGCAAGCAAGGTGCACCAAAGGTAGATATTCAAAGGTGCCTATACATAGAAGCCATAAAACAAGAGGACACCTAGTAGCTTATCACAAATCCTAAAGGCAACACACTTTGCATGGAACCTACTTAGCACCTAACATATGCATATGTTGAATGCATGGATGAACTAGAACAAGTTCATCATCAACTCTCTGATAATGCAAATGATACTAATAATTAGGGAGAGTTGGAAATTCCTAAAAATTTCAAGCAAGATCCCCTTGAATTAAAAACTCTACTTCCCAACCTAGAGTTTGTATTCTTAAAAAATGGAAAGCTAGTAATAATCTTGCTCCAAAACAAAAATAAATGTTGTTAAATGTGGCTAAAAAAAGGTTAGTAGCCTTTGCTTGGTCATATCCCAAACTGATAGGGATTGATCTTATGATATGTTAGCATCGTATCTACACCAATTTGACCATGAAGCTAAAGAGGCAACCACAAAAGTGATTGAATCCCAAACTAAATCAAATTATCAAGGAGGAAATTGAACAACTCCTCAAGGAGGGGTTTATCTATCCCATACCAGATAGCGAGTGCATTAGTCCACTCATGATTGTGCCAAAGAAAGATGGCAAGTGGTGGATCTGCATTGATTTTTGACTATTGAATATGGCAACATTAAAGGATCATTTTTCATTACCATTCATTGATTAGGTTTTAGACATAATATCAAGGCATTACTTTTATAGTTTTCTGGACCATTATAGTGGCTATAACCAAATCCAAATCATGTCAAAGGACTAGGCCAAAATAACTTTCATAAATTCCTAGGGGACCTTTGCACATCACAAGATGCCTTTTGGTCTATGCAATGCCCCTGCTACATTCCAAAATCTGGTCCTTAGCATTTTTCAATAGCAAATCGATAGTGTGGTGGAAGTCTTAATGAATGAATTCTCCACCTATGGAGCTACATTTGAGCAAGCCCTAGACCACCTTGAGCAAGTACTAAAAACATGTGTTGAAACAAACTTTAGGCTTAATTAGTAAAAGAGTCATCTAGTGGTCAAGGAGGGCATTGTATTGGGGCATAGAATATCACAAGCAAGAATTGAGGTCAACCTTTAAAAAATCAAGGTCATCTAAGGAATAACCTACCAACCAAAAAATGTCAAAGATGTTTGGTCATTCCTTGGACACACTAGCTATTACTAGCAATTCATGGAGAATTTCTCTAAGGTCGCAAAACCATTAGTTGAGCTAACAAAGAAAAATCCTCCATTTATATGGACCAAGGAATGTGAAAAACATTCTAGCAACTAAAGAAGAAACTTGTAGAAACTCCAATTCTACAGGCACCCAACTAGTCTAGACCATTTCATGTTATGACGGATGCATAAAATTACACCTTGGAAGCTATGATTACGTAGTTGGATGATAAGAAATGTCCATATTACATCCAATGCATAAGATGAAGCATTGTGGAAGCAAAACTAATCTACACCACCACAGAAAAAGAATTAATGGCCGTGGTATTTGCTCTAGAAAAATTTAGGCATTATGTACTGAGATACAAAGTGTTTGTGCACATGAATCATAGCACCATCTACTTCTTGATGAATATGCCAATGGTGAGCCTTTATGTCATATCATGATTGGTGATCTTGCAAGAACTAGATCTTACGATGGTAGATCGAAAGGGAACTGAGAATGTGGTCGCTAACGACTTGTCTCGGTTATGATGGGATAATAAAGAGGATAAAAGTCCACTATCTAATCTATTTCCCAATGAACTCATCTTTGTTGGGCTATAAGTAAATAATTTCTCATTGAGTCTAAATGGTATGATGTCATTCTCACCTATCTTCTCACCCAAGAGATTCCACAAGGGTTGGACCACTAGAAGAAATAATAGTTTCTTCACCAAGTAAAATGCTTTATGGAGATCAATAGACACCTCTATAAGGTGTGCACCAATGGCCTAGTTCATTGGTATGTCCCTGATGCTAATCAACCATGCATTCTCCAAGATGCTCATGAAGGGCCTTATGGGGGCCACTATGCTAGGGAATGCTTGACCATTAAAATCCTAATGGCAAGGTATTATTGTCCAACAATCTTCAGGGATGCTCACTAATATGTCCACTCTTATGAATGCTACCAACAAGATGGTGGAATGACTACTTGAATGGAGGGACCTCAATAATGGATCCAACCACTAGAACACTTTAACATCTAAAGCATTGATTTCATGGGTCCCATCAGGCCCATGTCAAATGAAAAGGCATACATCATAGTTGTTGTTAACTATTGTACAAAATGGGCAAAAGTAGCAACTATCACTGACTATACATCTTCTACTGTTGCTCGGTCAAAAAAATTTTGTAAATAGGTTTTGTGTGCCACGTGCATTAATTTCTGACAATGGAACCCACTTTATACACACTACCTTTTAAAAACTCATGCAACACTTGGGGGTTGAACATAAACTAACAACACCCTACCACCCCTAAGCCAATGGTTAAGCTAAGGTTACAAATAGAAAAATCACAAAAATTCTAATAAGAACTATTAGCAAATATAGGAAAGACTAGAACAAAAAACTTAACAATGTCCTCTAGGCCTACTACTCAACATGAAAACTTTCTATATGCTATTCTCCCTATGATCTAGTGTACAGAAAATTACCAACACTTCCTATTCAATCTAAGCTCCATACACTTTCAATATCCTATGATCTTGACCTTGACTTAAGTCTAGCACAAAAGGAAAAACTAATGAATCTCAACTTGTTAGAAAAAAACTAAATGGTGGCCTTGTCATCTAATGAGTTACATAAGGCATTTAACAAAAATTTCCATGACCTTAAAATTAGAAAAGTCAAATTTCAACTAGGAGATAAGTTGCTATATTGGAACCCCACATACATACCTTAAAGAAGTAAGTTCCAAATGTTGTGAGACAAACCTTATATAATTTATGAAACTTTCCCTTCTAGGGCCATGTTTATCTACAAACTTGAGAGCCCAAACAAGATGCAGCTGGTCAACATACAACAAGTCAAATCTTTCCACGAGCCTAAGCAAGTCAGTGTGACAAATGCCTCCTCAATGAACAACCATGCTCAAAATTTCAGATCTCCTCCTTCCAACTCAATCGTGGCTGAGATGGCCATCCATACTAACTATATAAGTAGCTCCTTAGTTTTTCATCTTTTTGTTTTGCATTGTTTTGTTTTACACACTGTTACTTTCATAACATTTTATTTTACACCTTCTTTATCTTATACCTTTTTAATTTTATGTTCTTAATTTTTCAAAAATTTTTATTTTACAACATCATTAGTACATTTTATTTTTCTTGAATATTTTATAATTTCTTATGTATTTTCCATTATTTGGATATGATTTTTTTATTATGCTTTAATAATAACATGCCTTATTGCCAACTAGGTACAATGTGGTTTGATTGATGTGGGCATGCGATATCCAATTATTTAACTATTAGTGTCTAGATTTTAGCTTTGAATTTTGTTATGGATAACTAGGACATGGTTTATTTTTCATGAAATAGGCAATGAGTCCATAANCTTTTCCATTAATAAAACTTTAATGAACTTGTAACTTTGCTGGTTTTTGGATTTAGAACAGATTGAAAGATTTGAACAATGTGTGGCTTCAAAGGGACTCAGTACTCTTTATGTCTTTCTACTTACTTGGGTGCATGTGTGTTTTCATGGATTTCTTACCATTCCATATCGACTAATAATAGGAAGTTAAATAAGTATTTGCATGGTGTGGTTCCCATCATAAAAAGAAAAAGAATAATAACAATGATGGGAATTCAAATCACATCCCTTAAAAAAAATAAATGGGCTATAAGCACTACTTATGGGACTAGAAAGACATGTTACCCATGCCTGATGGTCGCCTCTAACTAAGGCCCTTACTCACTTCCTACTTCTCTTTTCTTCTTTAATAAAGAATGATGGTTGTTCTATGTGAGCACTCTTATGTCTCAAGGGGGTGGATTGGTCTAGAATGGCAATGTGATGTCACTAAAATTTTTTGGTTTTGGTTTGGATTAAATATGGGTTTTATTAGGTCATTTAACCACAAAATTCACAAGGGACCTCATGTGAACTTAATCAAGAACTCCATCCCACTCTCTCTCATTCATTTGTGCTTTACATGTCTCACCTCACTGCTAGTTTCATGTTCTTATTCGATGTTTTGGTTTGATGTGTCAAAATTTTTAGGTAGTTTCTTTTGATTTTTTTGTTCTTAACCTTCTATAACCATTAATCATCCATGAGGGCCATAGACTCCTTGATTTGAAGTTATGTAAGGGCAATAAAAGACATGTGCCTGCTTTGAGGAGGACCCACTTGCATATCTTTTGGTTGGGTTAGTTAAGTTCTTTGCCTTTAGACATTCTCATAATCAAATCCTTTTGTGTTCCCCATCAATGACATCGAATTATGCACATCTTCCCAACATTTTTTCCAATGAAATCCTCTTTTATTTGTTGTGAATTATTAAACCCTCTTTAAGCATTTCATTACATTTGAACTTTTTAGAATTTAATGAACTGCTTATCCATTTCACCCTTTTTCAACCTTCACACTAACACTATTAAAGGAATCAATCCATCATAATCACAACCTAGCCAAGTGTAACCACCAATGAGATAAGGTACTTAAAAGATATATGTTACACATTACACACTAATCCATGACTCTATTATGATTATAGTGGAAAGCACGGACTAGAAGCAAGACCATATTCACTAATAGATAAGCAATAGCACCATGTGATGAGGACTAATCATGATCATTGGATCTTCACACTCACTCTTCCACTGCCAAAGGAGTTGGATGTCAACTTTGTCCATGGTGTTCAATTTTGTTGTCATGAACACTCAATTTTATAAAAGATTGTAAATCTATAAACTCAAGCACTTAGAATTTGTCTATTCCATCAAAGTCATGTTTGCATGTTAGTCAATAATCCCATACCTACCCAATATTTTGTAAGAAACTTGTTCCTCCTCTTGCTTACTCAAGGGAAAGTTTTCATTTAGTCATGGAGGCATGATGAGTCATGTTTTGACTAGCTCTAATATAGAAGTTGCAATGTTAAAGGCCCAATATCGGACCCTAATATGTGATGTTTGATATCTGATATCACAAGGTATGTGTTAGCCTATAAATATGGAACTTGGGCACATGGTTTTCATATAGTTTTTGTCATAGCATAGCATATCTCTTAAAGTTTGTTTCTCTAGAGTTAGAATATTTTCCAAAGTGCTTACAATAAGAGTTATTAAGTGTATGAATCTTTATTCAAGCACTATTGTACCTGAGCATGACAGTGTGTATGAAAATAAAGATGAGCTTTCTAATCAAACCTTGCAACACCTTGGCTAGCTTAAATACTTTATTTATGCATTTAATGTTTTATGAAATTTCCTTTAACACTTCCAAGTAATTAAGCCAAAGTAAGCTAATTAGATTCAATAGCATCCAATTAATTAAGCACATAAATACGATTACTTCAAGCATGCGTATGACTCTTGGTAACCCCAACAATGCTTAACATTTGATAACCTAGTAGCATTATACACATTTAAGATGTGCATAGAAAGTGGGATTGAATACTTATGTTAGGATAGTTAGTTATTAATTAGCAATTTGATTAAGTAAATTTGATTATAAATTATGTTTCAACCTATTCCTAATCATAGATAAATAAAATATAAAATAATAAAAATCATGTGCCTCAATTATACTTAACCATACAATTAAACTCCACAAGTATAGTTGAGAAGACAACAATTGTCATGATTAAATTTCACATCTTGGAACTAGTTTACTCAAGAACTTAAGGTCTATGAAATTTGATCAAATTATGTGTGAACGCTTGTGATTCATATGGTTGGGAATAGGGGTACCTCATCGCTCATCACCTTCTTACCAAGAATATGCTGGAGACATAGCAAGTAGTGTTAATAGCTTCAGCCCAAAAGTGATAGGGAAGATTTTAGTCATTCAATATGGTTCTTCCCATTTCATTCAAGATCCTATTTTCCTTTCAACTACACCATTTTGTTGGAGTTCTTGTAGAAGAAAATTGATGAAGTATGTTATTCATTTTGCAAAATTGCTCAAACTTGGCATTCTTGAATTCTCCCCAATTGTCACTCTTGATAACTTTAACACCATAGCTTTTTTTTTTTTGGTTCTGATTGCAAATTCTTAAAAAATGATCAAATACCTCATCCATAAGATATAAAAAGGCAACCAAAGTAAAACAAGAATAATCATCAACAATGGTTAAAAAGTACCTTTTCTTTCCCAAGTTGAGTGTTTCAAAAGGACCAACTACAACCATATGAAATAGATCTAAGGGACGAGAGGTAGATATATAATTTTTCTTACCAAAAATTTTGAGCTTTGGTTCCTGAGGCTTTCTCTTGTTTATTTTTCTTCATCTCAATCCCTAGAGCATCTTAATTTAGCGTGTAGTTTTCGTACTTGTCCATGCTTTTATTTTTTCTATGAATTCTTTTACTTTGATAGCCATGCTTCCTTGAGTCCTTGTACATGATGTGGAGTTCTTATTCTTGTCATGTAAATACAACATCCACAACAAACGTCCTTTATTCTTCATTTTCCTTAAGGTTTTGACATAGCAAAATTTCAACAATCCTCACTTGCATCATGCTTTGCATGCTTGCTAACACTAGTGTCTTGTATGTTCTTCCTTAACATCTATCATTGGTTCCTCTGCTAGTACAACCTCAACCAGTAAAGCCTACCATCTCTACTATCTACTATGCACCTCAATAGCTACTGCCTTCATCAATTTTTCCTTCCATGACATCAAAACCCACATCATTCATTTATCTTTCCACATTTTTTAATAGTACACACTTGTAATGTTCATGGATACCAAGGATTGTATGGACTTGTGGTATTCTTGTACTAGACTAGGTGACCATGAATAGTATAGGTTTACACCAAAATTTGGTGAAAAAATCTCATTAAAAATTTAAATTTAAAATTTAAAATTTAAATACCATGAACTAGTTAAATTTAACCAAATCAGTCAAATAGACTGATTGATAACAAGCTTTTTAAAAACTCAAAAATTAAATTCTCTACTTTTAGAGTAGTACTAGGATGAGTGATCTCTTAAAAAGTTATAGAAAGTCTTAAAACTTATGCCCTCATTTTGAATTTTAAACTTCATAATTTTGGATTTCAAAACTCTTTTGCTAAACAACTAGTAATTTTTTATAGATTTTAATCTTCTTAGAATCAATGGTGAAGTCAAATTTAGTGTGAATGACCTTTAAAATTAGTCCTAAATCCTCTTTCTTAAATTATATCTTAATAACATTATGAATATATTTAGCATAACTTGGGCATCTAATGTTCTTTTAATAAAAAATAGATAGTTTTTTCTAATATTTTTTAGCCTTCTAAATCTAATGATGATGTTAGATTCATCATTCAATGATAATCTAAATCATGTCTTAGGAGGCTAAATCCTAGATAAACTAATCATATCTAACAATCTAATGATTATGTCTAATAAATTTGTCATTTTTCTGGTTATTTTGGATCTCAAAATTAGGTAATTAAGTAATATTTGTAATTATTTGTAGGCTAATAAGCCTTACAAATAGTCCTAGGTTTGTGAAGATCACTTTTTCATTAGTTAGATTATTGAAGTTAGTATTCTAACAAGGTTTCAAAGGTCATTAGAAGTCTAGGAAATGAATGCAAATAACCATGCAATAAATCAAGTACTTTGAGGAGCAATTGACAATCTAAAAAGTAATTAGATCATTTGGTAGGAATCAACCATCAAGGGGAATCATAACCTTGTCCTAACAAGGCATATGATATCTACGAGAAAGAATGAGCCATAAGAGAATCTAGTAACACATCTACATACAAGGAAGAAATAATGATTAAGATTTTAGGAAGTTATGTGCCTTCATATTTTTATTGAAGATGTTGTCATCAATTCATCATACCATCCCATTAGTAAGTGTAGATTCTAGCCAGATTTAATTATTTATAGATAAGTCAACTTTTTGAACTCAAAACAAATGATGTTCATGAATAGTAAGATTAAGCCTTACCATGCCAAATGTGGCCCTCTAACCATATCTCCCTTATGATAGAAATATAACTTGATTCTTAATGAGAAATAAAATTGAGGAAAGTCTCCTATGCTTGATTCTATTTTTTGTTTTTTTTATTTTATTTTCTTTCTCTATTTAATTTATATTTCTAAGTTAGGTAAGTAAAATATTCTCGTTTAATTCAAGTTGGAAATAAGGATTTGTCCTACCTTCACTTAGGTAACCAAAACATGATTTTTACTTAGTATAACCCTAGTTAGGACTTGTGATTAATGGTTAGTAGATCTTTTATTTACCTCTTTTTATTACCTAAAAATTGCAATTATTTTTTTACATAATTAATTTATTTTTCCAAATAATTTTCTCACTTATATTTCATTTTTAGAGTAAGTAAGAATACTTAAAAATATATAACCACATTCAAAATTAGTAATAAAAGCATTATAAAATGGACAAAGTATGAAGTCTAAACAAATATCCTTAATGTAAACTCATTTGAGGATGAAAAAAACCTAAATAGGATAATTTGTTACATCCTCATTTTCAAATCATATCATTTTGTAACCACAATGATATCACTATGTAATAAGTAATATAATTACTATTATAAGAACCCAAAAGAGCATGTTGTAAATAATAAACATGTCTCTTGAAGTGACCTTTGGGTGTTTAATGTGAGGTATTTATACTCAATAATTAGAGGTTGTGCTAGTATCAAGGTATGCAACCAATAAAGATGAGTAATAAGGGCTAGGTAAAGTAAGAAAAAAAGGTGACTACCATCCCTTCTAGTAGGGTTTGGGCCTAACCATGATGGCAATTATGGATTACATATAAAGAATACATGCAAAAGTAAGATATTCCTAAGGAACCCTTGGAGTATGACACAAATATACACATTATTTCACATTTTTCTCATTAATAAATTTCCTTTTCATTTCTTTTGCATTTTTCCTACTATACTCATTATTCATAATATCAAATGTTACATATATTTGATATTTTCCATGACATCTAGAAACAAGATATCACAACACAAGTAGGATTTCTAGATGGTTGATCATGTGATCATAGGTCGTTATTTTTTTAGTTATACTTATGATCATTCTTAATGCATATTATTATGTACAACAAGAGCACATGATGTTGATGTTTTTGTGGCCATTATTTGAAAAATATTAAAATATAAAGATTTAATGTAATTATTCTAAATAATAATAAATAAATTTTAAACTAGCCAAGATTATTAATATTTGTTCTTAATTCCCGGTACATAAGAGCATTACTAGGATTACTAAATATGTTATGTATTCAAAACTCATTGTACTCATTCTACCATGTCTGTTATACATCAAGAAACTAAATTATTAGGTAAGTGCATTGAAAAGTAAGCATTAATTTTTAGGCATGAAAAAGTAAAGAATGTATAAAGTAAAATCTAAGATAAGTTATAATGTTGAAATAGAATGAAACAATCTCAATCATTATTAATATCATTCAAAATATCTAGGTACAATGCACTCAAATAATAAATACATACAACTTCTTTAAATTATGTTGCAAGTGCTTAATGACTATTACTAGAATTCAAGAAAATAAACTAATAGAGTTATACTACCTATGTATTAATTGATGCCACTAATATAGTATGTGGGTTCATATTTATAGGCATTTATTACCACTACATCAATGTAGCTATGTCAAGGTACATACATCAATACAATTGACCATAAATATATGCAAAATAATAGAGAAAAATAGAATTAAAAAGAGAAGGTTCATGATGAGGATAGTGATAGTATTAAACTAGATTATATTTAATTTATATACTTGATGGCTAAGAGTGTATAGCCTAGAAGGATCAATCCAAATTAGTGTTATCTCTAAAGTAGATGCTACGTTGAGGATGACTTATAAGATCATATTGAGATCACTACAAAAAATACCTTATTCAAAGTAAACTACAGAAAACACCATCTCCTCCTCCCCTTCTTCCATTTCAAACTTGAGGTCTCAACCAAAAAGTTTTTTAGTGTTAAGTTACTTCTATTTTTAAGGTAATTTTTATGTTAGATGGACGAGAAAAAACTAATGTGCTACTTTTATTTTCATCACTAAAGTTGAAGACATTACCAAAGAGAGCTACTAATGTGCATAAATTAGACCCTAAAATATTATGAGCAAAGATAATCTAGTATCATAATGTACTATGACAACATTAGTGCCATCAACATTACAAAAAATCTAGTTCAACTTCTCAATCATGTAGTCACTTTAACTATAAGAAAACTAATTTTAAAAATGTATATCAACCAATCACTATATCCATCTAGTCATCATACCCCAAAATTTTTATTTCTTGTTGCAAAGATCTACTAGAATTATGTTTTAGAGTCAATTTAATTTAATAGGAGATGGACAAAGCTTGGAACCTGCTATCTCTTAAAATATGCAATATCATGTTAGACTTGGCATTTTATTTTATCATTATTTTTTTGGATTGGTGGAATATATCATGACCACCATTAGTGGTTGGTCATACCCTACCAATTTCCTAGTAACCCATGCGAACAACTATAGAGGTGAATTTTCCATCATTAGTAGAATAGACATCATTCTTAGTATATTTATTGTTACTAACTATCACTATAATCCGAAGAAGTCTCATTTGACATTTTAAAGAATCCAGTTTAATGTTCTGATCATGCAATAGCTTTAAAAATATTTAAGGCTGTGAAAAGAGATCAAACTTTATGAATTTTTGAAAACTTTAATTTACCATAAGTCATGGTATTATAGCACAACTCATGGTCTCTAGACCATGAGCTTACCACAAGTTATGGTATTATAGCACGAGTTTGCCATGGATCATGGTGGCTATAAATAAAGAGAAAATATATCCTTAGGATACCATGAAAAAATCATAACACATGGTCCTTTACGACAAGTTATGGTTAAATTTTGATGTTCTTCACAATCACATCACAAGTCATGGTGAATTTTCCTAATTGTTGAAATTTACCATGATGTAGACACATAAGTCGTGAATGATGATTTTGAGTAATCATAAGTCAACCATGAGTCATGATTGACATCACAAGTTCATCATAAGTTTTGATATTTCACCCTGAGATGACAACTAGTCATGGTCTAGAAAAGGTTGATTTCTAAAGTATCATGAGTCATCGTAAATTTTTGGTTCTTTTACCTACAATACCATGACTTGACCATGAGTTATGGTTGATAAGAGAAACTTGAAGTTATTTGGATCATGAGCTTGGATTTTGATGAATTTTATATGGTTTGATTTTCCTTAAGAAGAAGAATAACCTAGGACTAGAATACTTCTAATTTGATGACAAAAAAAACTCATAATAATGTGAAGTATATCAATGAATATTTAACTTTATTTTAAAATATGAAGCTTTCTTGAATTTTGATTCAACTTAGCAAAAATTTTTGATGTGAATGATTTATGTCTAAGAATGAAAATTTCTAATAATTTTGGAGATAGCTTTAAAGCTTCAATTTAAAAAAATTAAAGAAATGTGATAAAAAAATATAAATTATAGAAATTATGAAGAGAAGAATTAAAAAGAGTGGAAATTCATATAATTGTTATATTGCTCCACTTTTGTAAATCTTGCATCATCAAATGGCCTTGGTATTTATGATAAATTAATGGGATGATGGTAGGGATATTAAAGAGACAATCTTTGCTAAAAATAATAACTAAAATTAAAGAAAAAAGTTAAGAATTTGGACAATTATAAAATACCATTATAAAAAAATACCATACTAAACATAATCTCCTCCCTCACATCCTCCATTTCAAACTAAAGCTCTTAGTAGAAAATATTTGTAGTATCAGGTTACTGCTATTTTTTAGACAATTCTCGTGTTAGATGGATGAATAAAAGCAATGTGCATCTTCTATTTTGATCATCAAAGTTGAATACATTACTAGAGGGACTCTTTATGCTCAAAATCATATGCATAAATCAAACTTAAAAGATTATAACAAAAGCTACTCTAATATCATAATGTACTATGACAACATTAGCATCATCATCATTGCAAAGAATCTAGTTCAGTGCCCCAAGCATGCAGTCTCTTTGACCATAAGAAAACTAATTTTTCAAAATTATGTTGGCCTAGTCACTCTATCCATCTAGTCATTGCATCCAAAATTTGTTTCATTTATGTTGTAAATCTCTATTAGAATCAAGTTCCAGAGCCAATTTGATTTAATAAGAGATGTAAAAATCTTGAAACCTTCCACCTCTTAAAAAATGCATCATGTTGGAGTTGGCATACTAGTTTATCATCGTTTCTTTGGGATTGAAAGAAGATATTGTGACCACCATTAGTGGTTGATCATATCCTATCAATTTCCTAGTGCCCCATGTGGACAACTAGAAAGGGGAACTTTCCATCATTAGTAGACTAGACATCATGCGTAGTGTATGTATTTATTCTTGCTATCACTATAATCCTAAGAAGTCTCATTCAACATTTCAAAGAATCCAATTCAACACCTTGATCATGTAGTAGCTTTAAAAGAAATTAAGACTATGAAATAAGATCAAACTTTGTAAATTTTTGAAAATTTTAATTTACCATAAGTCATGGTATTAGAGTAGAATTCATGATCTCTATATTGTGACCTTACCACAAGTTTTGGTATTACAGCACAAGTTAGCCACAAGTCATGGTGGCTAAAAATAGAGTGAGAATATATCTTGAGGATACCATGAATAAACCATAAGATGTGGTTCTTTACCACAAGTTACACTTGAATTTTGATGCTCTTCATGATCATACCATGAGTCATGGTGAATTTTCCTTATTGGTAAGATTTACCATAATTTAGGCATGAACCTTGAATGATCATTCTGAGCAATGATAAGTTAATCACAAGTCATGGCTAACACAATGAGTTTACCGTAAGTTTTGGTATTTCACTATAAGAGGACAATAGGTCATGGTCTAGAAAAAGTTGATTTCTAAAGTATCACAAGTCATGGTGAACTTCAGGTTCATTTATTTGTAATAATATGACTTAACCATGAGTCTTGATTGATTAGAAAACTTAAACATCTTGGGATTGTAAGCTTGGATTCTAATAAATTTTATATAGTTGGATTTTCCTTGAGAAGAAGAATAACCTAGGAGTGAAATACTTCTAATTAGATGATAGAAAAACTCATAACAATGCAAAACATATAAATTATGATTCAACTTCAATTTGAAAGATGAAAATTTCTTGAATTTTCATTCAACGTAGCATAAATTTTAACATGAATGATTTGTGATTAAGAATGTAAATCTGTGAAAATGTAGGAGATAGCTGTGAAGCTTCGATTTAAAAGAATTGAAGAAATATAATCAAAATAAAATAGAAATAATGAAAATTATGAAGAAAGGAACAGAAAAAGAGTGTAAATTCATATAATTGTTATATTGCTCCACTTTTGTATACTCTACATCATCAAATGGCCTTGGTATTTATGCAAAATTAATGGGGTAATGCTAGTGGATATTGAAGAGACAATCCCCACTAAAAATAATAACTAAAATTAAATATAAAGCTAACAATTAGGACCATTATAAAATACATCTATTTATCAATTTAAAAAATAAAAAATAAGAAAATTTTATCTATTTTCTTTTGAATTTTTTTTCTAGTTTCAGTAAAGAATTTGCATTTGGCACTAGCTACATGAACCATAAGGATAAATGACTTACAAATTAACACTTGACATAGGACACAACTTAAGTTGATTCATCAAGTATAAATGATACTCTAATAATGGTGGACATTAAATCTTTAATTTTTATGAATTTTGAAAAAATAATATCAAAGTAAATTTGTATTTTGATGTCACCTAAGTTTGATCATGCTTTGATATTATGGGAAATACTAATATAAATTGGGTAGGATCATTAATGATCGAGAAAGCACTAGTGGTAGTTATTTTTTAGGCGACTATTGTGTTATATGGATGAGTAAAAACCAATGCACTACTTCTATTTTGATTGTTAAAATTAAATACATTACTAGAGGGAGTTTTTGTAACCAACTTATGTGGATAAATAAAACCATAAAAGATTACAAGTAAAGCCAATCAAGTTTCATAATGTAATGTGAAAACATTAGCATCATCAACATTGCAAAGAATTTAGTTCAACTCCCTCATCATGTAGTCTCTTTAACCAAAAGAAAACTAATTTTAAAAAATTATGTTAACCTAGTTACCCTCTCCATCTAGTCATTGCATCTTAAATTTTTTCATTTTTCCTTGCAAAGCTCTACTAAACTCAAGTTTAATATTAATTTTCTTTGATAGAAGATGAATTCTTTGGAATTATGATTTGGATATATTTTTATTGCTAGTGTTTTCAATGTATGAACTTTCCCTGAGAAAATATTAATTGATTTAGTTAGAAAGTCATGAGTTATATAATGAGTTAAGTTTCAAACTCTGCACATAATACATTTAAGTGTTTAATGACTATATATTACTTTTTAAAATGTTTTGGATTTTTTATTTTGTAATTAATAGAAACTTTTTTTTTTCAAGTAACTATAATTTTTTTGGATTTCTTATACAATGTAAAGTTGAGGGTTAATAGTTCTAGATAATATTATATACGTTTCATTTAATATTAATGGGATTCATTTCGAAATCAAGAAATTTTAGTATATGTAATAGTAAACAATTCTATAAATATCTTCAGTTATTGTAAATAATTTGTGTAGTCTAAGTTATATGCTTTGAAATAACAAAGTTTTTGAAAAAGTTAATTTTATGTACATTATATGTAACAATAATGTTAAATTCCAAAATAAGTAAAATAATTAGATAGCTATAGCAATATTTATGTAATGGTTTTAATTAATGCATAGAGTCAACACATTCATGTTATGTTTTTGTCATAGACATAGATGTTGTGTAGCTTTTATTTGTATCATGTTCAAATTTAGATTCCAGGCTTTTTCTTTGGAATTTGGAAGGTGTATTAGGTACACAAATTTGTAAAATATTATTGCATATTAATATATTCAAAATGAGATATATAGTACACATTTTAGTATAGGTAAAATTGAAATTTATATTTACTTTATGAGCATTTCCTTTTTTATCATTTGTTTAAGACATAGTTGATCTTGTAGGTGTCATTCTATCATGATACTAAACCAATTATATAATTTATTATTGTAGCTTTAGCTTTGGATTTGGACTATCTATTCCTAATTCTACTATAAATTGTAAATATGTTGTTTATTCTGACATCATGAATTAAGTATAAGAAGTAAATAGAAAGTAAAATTTTATAAATATTATTTAGTATGTAAATTCAAAAATTATACTAAATGTGTACTTGATTAACTTCTTTGATGTAATTTACATTATTTTTTTGGCATGTGATATCACTACTTTGTTAGTTGATTTTTTTGTTCTTGATTATTTTTCTTCTCACTAAATTTACTACTATTTTATTGACTTGAAATTGTTGTATATTTTTTTCTTTGATTTATTTGCTACTTTAATAGCTATTTGTTGAGGTGCTAAAGAATGTGTATAAAAGTATTATAGTGTTCTATTAAAGTACTAAAATATTTTTAATAAATTAATAATAATTTATTTTTTTATTAATATCAAAAATTTATTAAAAAAAACTTTGAGTCATTTGACCTCTAATTATTGATGCTTTGTTAATTAGAGTTTTTATTTCTTGCTTTATGGTCTATTTGGTAGACTCTAAAAAATTAAGAAAAGAAAGAAAATGTTATATCCAATTGTAAAAGTAATAAATCAACAAAATAATGATTATATTTTTTTAATCATACTTGAAAATAATTCAAGATAGTTTAGTACTTTGAATTACAAATGTTTTTAGTCTCTTACTTAGATGATTTGTTTTCTACTTAATAATTTAGTTGGGAAATTGCCAAAGAAATAGTGAAAATATTTCTTACATTCATATGTTTAAGTAATAAAAGCTATAAGTCAACAAAATAATGATCAGGTCTTTAATCTATACATGAAAATAATTTAAGAAACTTAGAGTCATCTCTTAAGATCTTAATACATACCTGATGATCTTCATATGGTATTATCTTGACTCATGACATTGTCTATGATCGGAGAATTAGGTTATATATGTTTTGGTTATTTACAAGTAGAACATGTAGGAGTATCATGTTCAAGAAGCCTAAATTATCTATATTTACAATAGGTTGGACAATCTCCTTGGCCATGTTTTGATTGATTACAAGTAAAAGATGTAGGATATCGATGTTCAAAATAGGTAACAATTGTAGGATATTGATCTTTAAAATGCCAAAATTGTCCATAATTGTAACAAAGAATTGGTAGTTCATATCGAGAAGACTAAAGTGAGTCTAGTATATCTCTTGTTCAAAATGCATGTTCAAATATATTCTAGTCCAAATGTTGTTTTAATAATCTTGCTTATTGTATATCATTTTGTTTGTACATCCATTAATACCATGTTGGACCTTTGAGTTCATGAGTAGTCAATTGACTATACTCATAAGAATTACAACCCAACACTTGAAACAACATCTTTATTCCTCCAAGATAGTTTATAACTACATAAAAATTATTATATCCCATGAAGTTTGACAAGTTAAAACTACAAAATTTACCTGGTAACTCCAAGCTAGGTATTAATAGATTCTATTGAAGATCATTGTTTACTAAAGATCTCTTAGGTTTTTCTATTTTTGGCATCATTATGTTATAAGATTCTAATTGCTCAATTAACCTACGTCTCTATCATGAAAATTTCAACTAGTTTAATTATATATTTATAATTTAGCCATGAGAATCTTCTCCATTAACAAGTTATAAGGTATTTGAATAGAATATTTCATGAATTTTGGATAAAGAATAAGATTTGTTTATGTAATTTTTCATAATCATGGAATCAAGAATAAAATATGTGCATCATGTATTGTATGTTCCCACTCACAAGTGAATTTGCAATGGCTATGAGAGCCTATGAAAAAAAAAACAAATTTGGTTGAGTAAGAACATATGATCCATAATGCAAAAACTTTATTTTTGATCCCATGATTATGAAAAATTTGATAAATAAATCTTTTCCTTTGTCATAAAGTCATGAAAATTATAATCCATAAATCTTATTCTTCATCCAAAAGTCATGAAATATTTAATTCAAATACCATATAACTTGTTAACGAAGAAGAGTATCTTGAATATATTATAGCTATATATTATAAATATATAAATAAAGTAGTGATCATCAATTGTCACTTAAAAAGATCATTTAAACATAAGAAATTAAAAAGATTCTAACTATGGTAATACATCAATCCAATTTTTTGAAAGCAGTTATTAAGTTATAGATTATTTTTCTAAAGTTAATAACAATTCATGAACCTCTAAATCATAAATATAGTAAACTATAAGACCATACTATTAATTATTCAAAGACTAAAAATAGGTTAAGATACATCATGACTAATTAATGTTTAAACATTTGTAATTGAAAAAATGCATAATGGCAAATCTTGTAACATCATAATAGTAAAAATGCATAACATCTAAATTGTAAAATCATTATTTCTTAGATAAAATGCACTCTTCATCTAGTCTAGTTTGAAGGTGAAAATCCTTTAATATCGTAATGTATCTTTCTTTGAAATTTGAAAGGAATATCTTCAAACCATCAATACACTTTACTCAAGATATTGCTACAAACATAAGCCTTGTTGTTTCTTTACTACCAACATCTACAAATGATTTCTCTAAGGTCATGCCCTACGATTTATATATAATGAAAGCCTACAATAACCTTAATGATTAGTGTAATGGATACTTGTCGAGAATGTTCTTGATCATATAATATTTGTGTGTAAGAGTCAAGCTCAATGATAACATACGATGGTAGCTATTAGGATTTACAGTAGGAATTGTAAAATATTTTCTTAATGACTCCTAATGCATTATTAATTAATCATTCTTCTAGCCATAGATTTACAATAAGCATAACCCTTATAGTTTCATAAATAAGTATAAGACGATCTAAGTTTCCTTCTACATCATCCTAGAATTTGACACCATTTGTGCCCAACAATAATATATCCACACTTTTGTCTCCTTCTTTTAAGAACTAAACACAAAATATTTCATAATTTTTAGTAATAAAAATCTTTCCATTTCCAGTGTTCTCTTTTGATATATATTGATAAGGAATGTGTATATTTTAGGATCCTAATCTCCATTTGCAACTAGTATAACTCTTTTATAGATATTTCTAGGCACATTACAGAAGCTCATCACAATCAATATCAAGATCCATGAATTGTAGCTAATGACTTTCAATCTTATATGAATGGTTAGGTTTATTAACACATTGCATCTACAAATTATATAATTGTAGACTATTGCTTGCTCCATCTAGTAGTAATCTACTCAGGCTATGACATTGATATTTAGCTTTTCTGAAACAAATATAATGTTAGGTCTTCAAAATTTATATTAGTTTTAAAAATAATCACAATCACCTATATATTCATTAATAGTGTTGTTACTATATACATTGACATTAATCTTAAGTAAATTGTAATATATACATAACCTTAATCATGTCCATTTATAGCAATGGAATATCCAAATTAGGATCAACATTTTGCATAAAGGTAGGAGTGGTATATACTTTCATAAAACAAATATAATGTTGGATCTTTAAATAACAATATTCTTAAATTCATTATTCTCTCTAATTTCTTAAAAGTCAAATAATATTTTTCCAAAACAAATAAACATAGATTTGCTATTGTCATAGTATAATCTTTCTTCTAAAAATGCGATGTTAAACACAAATTATATACACATTTTCATCATTTAACATTATGTATATATTGAATAAATATGCAACATGCTAACTTGATAGTGGGAAAATCATCATCAAAGTTTTGGAGTAAAAGTAACATAGATTTCATAAGAAAATGGGAAAAGAAACTGCATTTGAATGGGGATGAACATCTCTATAAATATAAAACTAAGGTTTCTAACATAGTTTAACAATACAATTACGGTTTAAATCCTCAAAAAAATCAGTAGGGAGATCACCCTCAATATCTACTCTAGGGAAATTACCATAAAAGGATGTCCTATCTTCCTTTGTGAGGAGCCAAATTAGGGTAAATTCCATGGCATGGCCATAACATAGTAATGGTATAGCACCCCCTAAAACATAGTTATATTTGTTAATCCATTTAGCTTGTTCATGAAGGTGTCATTAAGGCAATTATTTGCATGTACCTTTTGAAAGTACTAGGAAAAGAAAGCAAACCATGCTCTTATTGTGGCATAGAAGTGCTAGCATGGTGGTGGATATGGTCTGGAACTTAATGGTGATCACTCAATGTTTTCAAGCTATGCATTTTAAGTTTATATAATTATTGTCATAGATAATTACATTGACATGGCATACTACATAGGATTGTTGTTATTGCTCAATGACAATAGCATCTATGGTTATTGTTGCCCTAGCCTGAAAACCTTCTATGTACTCTAAAAATCATATTGCAATGCCCAACACCATCATGAGATCCAATTGGGTCATTAAATAAAAATGTTCTTAAATTAATTATTCTCTATAATTTTTTAAAATCAAAGTAATGTTTTTCCACAACAAATAAACATAGATTTGCTATTGTCATAGCATAATCTTTCATCTTAAAATGCAATGTTAAACACAAATTATAGACATGTTTTCATCATTTAACCTTATGTATATATTGAATAAAAGTGCAACATGCTAACTTGGGAGTGAAGCACTCATCATCAAAGCTTTGAAGTAAAAGTAACTCACATTTCACAAGAAAATGGAAAAAGCAACTACATTCAAGTGGGGATGAATACCTTTTTCAATATAAAACTAAGGTTTCCAACATAGTTTAACAATAAGATTAAAGTTTGAATCCTCAAAAACATCAATGGAGAAATCACCCTTAATATCTTCTCTAAGGAAATTATCATAAAAGTATGACCTCTCTTCCTTTGTGAGGAGAAAAATTGGGGGTAAATCCCATGGCCATGGCCACAATACAATAATGGTATAGCATCCCCTAAAACACAATTATGTTTTATTATTTCATCTAGCTTGTTCATGAAGGGGTCATTAAGGCAATTGTCTATATGTACCTTTGAAAAGTACTAGGAAAAGAAAGGACATCATACTCTTATTGTGGCATAAAAGCTCTAACATGATGGTAGACATGGTTTGGAACTTGATGGTGATCACTTTGTGTTTTTGGGCTATGCATTTTAAGGTTATGCAACTATTTTCATAGATAGTGACATTGACATGACTTACTACATAGGATTATTGTTGTTACTTAGTGACAATAGCATCTATGCCTATTATTGCACCATCATGAGCTTCATTTGCTTCAAGAATATGAGTAACCAATCTCAGAAATGAAATTAGGCTTGCCTAGCCTACTGTAAGTTTTGTTGGAACATAGAAAAGTGATGAACACATGGTTGTCTATGAGCACTTGAGCCAACTATAGCATCGTAGTTGTGTGACCCTACTATGATAGTAGAATAATCACAACATGTGCCTAGAATATGCAACATGCTAACTTGGTAGTGGGACAAACATTATCAAAATTTAGGAGCAAAAGTAACCTAGATTTCATAAGAAAATGGAAAAAGAAATTACATTCAAGTTGGGAAAAACATCTCCATAAATATAAAACTAAGGTTTCTAACATACTTTAATAGTAATATTATGGTTTGAACCCTCAAAAGAATCAGTGGGAAGATTACCCTTAACATCTACTTTGTTGGAGTCATGTGGTGACTAATTCAAATTATTGAGTCATGGGCCAGTTTTGATTACAAATGGCTTCTTGATGCATATTCATGTAATGCTCCAAAACTCTCTTGTAATTGTAATTTGCAAAATATATAATGAAACTCTAGTGTAGCCATCAATGAGTGGCAATCTTGCTGAACCACAAAAATTCTATGTGTTTTGTGTGCTTATTTTTCTTATTCTTGTTTTTTTTCACTTGATTTGTTTCCTAACAAACTGATATCAGAGCACCAAGTTTGCAAAGGATGAGTAGAAGTGATGGCATCTAAGGATGGGAAAGTCAAGATTGACAAGTTTGATGGGACAAACTTTGGGTTCTAGAAGATACAAATTGAAGATTATCTATAGAGAAAGAAGTTGCACAAACTGCTATTTAGGGAAGAAGCCAAATCATATGAGCAAAGAGGATTGGGTATTGTTAGATCACCAAGCTCTTGGGATGATCTGTTTGATGTTATCATGGAATGTTTCATTCAATATCATCAATGAAAAGACTACTCAGTATTTGATGAAGGCCTTACCAAATATGTACAAGAAGCCATCCACCTCAAACAAGGTATATCTAATGCTCCAATTATTCAATTTGAGGATGTCTAAAGGTGCATCGATTATAGATCACATTAATGAGTTCAATGTGATCACAAGTCAATCGAGTTCTATAAAAGTCAACTTTGATGATGAGATCAAATGTGTTGATCTTATTATCATCACTACCTGATAGTTGGTTTGCAATGGTGACTATAGTTAGTAGTCCATCAAGAGATCAAAAATTGAAGTTGTCTGAAGTTTGAGATCTGATTCTTAGTGAGGATATACATAAAAGGAAGTCAGGTTAATCTTTAGGTTCTGCCTTAAGTAATGAAGGTAGAGGTAGAAGTCTTCAATAGGGACCAAATCAGGGCCATGGAAAACCTAAGTCCAAGGAAAGAAGTAAATCCAAGGATCATAAGAATGTCACTTCTTGGAATTATGATTAGAAAGGTCACCTTAGAAAATAGTGCATGACACTAAAGAAAGAAAATAAAAATCAACATGATGATTCAGCAAATGCAACTGTTGAAGAAATTGCTGATGCCCTAGTTTGTTGTGTGGACAGTGGTATTGACTCTTGGATTCTTAATATAGGTGCATCATTTCACTCTACTCCTTCTAAAGAACTATTTAATAACTATGTTGTTGGGAATTTTGGAAAGGTTTATCTTATAGATGATGATCCATTAAACATTGTGGGAAAGGGTGATGTTTATATAAAGACTACCCATGGGAAGCAACTGAAGCTACAAAATGTTAGACATGTTCCATGTTTAAAGAAAAACCTTATTTCTATGGGTTAGATAGATGCTAAAGGGTACAACACAGTATTTGGAGGTGGATTTTAGAACATAGTTAAAGGAAATCTAATCATTACTTAGGGAAATAAGGTGGGAACATTGTACACAACTTTAGAAATAAAAGACATAATGTCAGTGGTTGATTCAGAATCAATGTCAATGTTGTTGCATCAAAGGTTGGGTTACATGAGTGAAAAGGAAATAAAGTTGCTAGCCTCATAGGGGAGATTTCCAAAGTTGAAGTTTGTTGATGTTGGTTTATGTGAAGGGTGTGTTTATGGGAAGTAGAAAAGAGTTAGTTTCTCAAAAGCTAGAAGAACATCAATGACCAATAAGTTGAAACTGGTACATACAAATTTATGGGGACCAACCCTAGTGAGTTCCCTTGGTGGCTAATGCTATTATGTCACATTCATTAGCGATTCCACTAGAAATGTATGGGTTTATTTTATTAAAAATAAATTTGATGTGTTTTCTACATTTAAAAGGTGGAAGGTAGAAGTGGAGAACCAAACTAGTTTGAAAGTCAAGAGTTTAAGGTCCAATAATGCATGGGCATATGATAGTTTAGAGTTCAAGGCTTTCTATTCTAAGAATGGGATCAAAATGATTAAGCCAGTTCCTGGAACACCAGAGCATAATGGTGTTGCTGAGAGAATGAATAGGACCTTGAATGAGAGAGTTAGAAGCATGAGGATATCTTCTGGACTACCAAAAATGTTTTGGGAAAATGCAGTCAACACAGCAACCTAGCTCATAAATCGAGAACCTTTAGTTTCATTGGACTTTAATATACTTGAGGAGGAATGGTCAAGAAAGGTAGTAAACTTCTCACATTTAAAATTTTTTGGTTGTGTATCAATTGTGCACTTAGGTTTTGATGTTTGAGATAAACTTGACCCTAAAGCCAAGAATCGTTATTTTACTGGCTATGGTTCTAATGATTTTGATTATCATTATTGGGATGATCAAAATAGAAAAATTATAAGGCACAGGGATGTCACTTTTAATGAACATGTGGTGTACATGGATAGGTCCAAATCAGAATCTAACAGTGTAGGGAAGCAAGAAAAGGAAAGTGAGAAGGTTGAATTGGAAGAGATATCTAAGAGGGATGTAGCTGGAAGGATTCAAGAAAATCCTGGAAATAGGATAGCTAAAGATAAATATGAAGTTGAGTTAGAAATAGTTACACCAAAGCCTTAGTTGAGAAGGTTTGCTAGAACACCAAAGCCAAGAGATATGTACTCTCCCTTGTTACATTATTTACTTTTGAATGATGCTAGGGAAGTAGAATGTTTTGATGAAGAAATGCAGATGATAGATCATGTTAAGTGGAAGTTGGCTATGAGAGATGAGATGAATTCACTCTAGAAGAATATGACATGGACACTAACTAAGTTGCCAGAAGAAAAGAGGGCATTGTAAAATAAGTGGATGTACAAGGTCAAGGAAGAATATAATGGCAGTAAAAGATACAAGGCAAGGTGAGTAGTTAAGGGTTTCTAATAGAAAAGAGGAATTAACTACATAGATATTTTCTCTCTTGTAGTAAAGTTGGCTACCATTATATTAGTGTTGAGTATTATGGCTATTGATGATTTGCATCTATAGCAATTAGATGTCAAAACCACTTTCTTACATGGTGACCTGAATTCTATTTTTTGATTGCTATCTTTCCTTTGTTCCTTGGAAGTTGAAGGGCCATTCCCTAGAAGTTGAAGGTTCAAAAGTTGAAGGGTTGACCATTACAAATGTTGAAGGGTCCAAAATTATAGAAGATAAAGTGTCAGCCATTATAGAAGTTGAAGTTTCAATCATTACGAAAGTTGAAGGGTCAACCGTTATAGAAGTTGAAGGGTTGACCATTACCGAAGTTGAAAGGTCAACCGTTATAGAAGTTGAAGGGTTGGCCGTTACAAAAGTTAAAGGGTTAGAAGTTGAAGGGATGCTATTTTCTCTTCTTTTTATTTAGAAGTTTGATGTATGCTATGATTTGTACTAGACCTGACATAGCACATGCAATGGGAGTTGTTCACAAGTTTATGTCTAATCTAGAAAGGGAGCATTGGGAAGCTGTAAAGTGGCTCATGAGATATATGAAAGGAACTTTAGGTATGACACTTTGTTTTAAAAGGAGCAACATTAATCTATAGGGTTTTTCAAATGCAAATTTGGGAAGTCATTTGGAGAGTAAGAAGAACACCACTAGTTATATTTTCACTATGGGTAGTACTGCTATGAGTTGGATGTCTCAACTTCAGAAGAGCATTGCTCTTGTAACCACAGAAGTAGAATATATGGCTATATCAGAAGCTAAAAAGGAGATGATTTGGTTGAAGGCTCTTCCAGGAGAGTTGGGTAAGACATAAGCCAATAGTGAGCTTTTCAATGATAGTCAAAGTGTCATACATTTAGCTAGAGATCCAATTTTTCATTCCAGATCTAAACACATTTAGTTGAGGTATCATCATATCCATGGGTTGATAAATGATGGGACATTATTACTAAGGAAGATTCATGGGTCAAAGAACCCTGCAAAGTTGTTGACTGAGGTGGTCACCAATACTAAGCTAAGGCTCTACATGATCTTAGTAGGCCTCCATGGTTAGTGATGAGGAGGCACCACACTAGGAGTTGATGTTGTACATGGAAGAAGCAAAATTGCAAGAGTTTTTTTTCTTATATCACTCTCCAAGTGGGAGATTGTTGGAGTCATGTGGCAACTAATCCAAATTATTGGGTCATGGGCTAGTTTCAATTACAGATGATTTCTTGATACCTATTGATGTAACGTTCCGAAACACTCTTGTAACTGTAATTTGCAAAATATGAATGAGTGGAAATCTTACTAAACCATAAAAATTTTGTTTGTGCTTGTTTTTCCTGCTCTTTTTTTTTTTAGTCATTTCCTAACATGCTATAAGTAAATTGCCATAAAATTATGCCTTCTCTTCCTCTATGAGGGGTTGGATTCATTTAAAAACCTATGGCCATGGCCACAAACAATTATATCTAATGGTATACTCTTTTAAATAAATACTATATCTAATGGTATAGTGTGCTCTAAAATGCAATTATATCTTGTTCGTGAAGGCATCATTAAGATCGTTGTTCGCATGTACCTTTTGAATATGCCTTCTAAATATACTAGGAAAAGGAAGGAGGCTACACTTAAGCAACAACTTGCTATGGCATAGAAGTGTTAGCATGGTGATGACCATGATCTAGAACTTGATGGTAGTCACTTTATGTTTTTGGCCGATTCGTTTTAGGATCATGAAACTACTTTCACAAATAATGGCATTAATGTGGCACACTACATAGAATTGTTGTTGTTGCTCAATGACAATAGTGTTTATGGCTACTACTGTGCTACCTCTACAAACTATATTATGATGCCTAACACCATCATGACCTCTAGTGGCTTTAGGAATGTGAGGAACCAATCTCATGAATGGACTTAAGCTTAATCACCATACCATAAGTTTTGTCAGAACACAAAGAAGCGACGAACATATGGTTGTCTATGAACACCTGACCCAACTACAGCATTGAAGTTATGTAAGCCTACTATGATAGTAGAATCATTACAACATGTGCCCAGCTCCTATTTTTCCTCCTCATCTTTGTTTCCTTCTTCATGAAAATGAAGCCTTAAAAAAATAGACTCAATACCTTAGGACAAGGCACTTAATAACCTTTTTCTAGAGAGTTATGGGCAAAATATTATTTAGTGTTGTTGATCAAGAGTATTATGGACAAAATATTATTTAGTGTTACTGATAGCCTCTTCCTAGAGCATTACAAATAAAATATTATATTCATCTATGATTAGTAGTTGGCCTTTTGGCCAAAATTCAATTTCATCTTTAAAATGACATAAAAAATGTGATGAAATTTTTTTTACCTTTGTTGAGGCTATTTGATTTTTTCATCTTTATGATCCTTCACATTTGATTACATATTTTGATTTATTATTTTTTTATTATTGTAATTTCTGTCTTTTTGATATTATATATCTTCATTACATGTACCTATTTATTACTTTCTTGTGTTGGAAACAAAGTTTCAATTAGAAGTATTATGATTATTGGTATAATGAAAGATATTAAAAAATAAAATTGAAATCATGAGTAAATGGAAATTTTAATTTTGCATAATATAGATATAGAATACCTCATATCTTGTAAGTTGAATGTCATTCTATGTAGCTAAAATTTAATCCATAGTTGTAGATTGAGTTTGTTAATTTTGTTTTTACAATGATCATAAAAAATGTTGATGTTTAGCAACGTTGCAATTAGAAGTATTATGATTATTGATATCATGAAGAATATTAAATAATAAAATTGAAATCATTACTAGAAGGAAATGTTGATTTTGCATAATATAGATATAAAATAATCTTATATCTTGCAAGATGAATATTAGCTTATGTAGTTGAAATTTGATGTGTTTTTGTAGTGATTATAAAAAAATTTTGATGTTATAAATTTATAAAATAAAAATGGTATTTTTCTTAAATAAATAGATAATTTGGAAATTTTTTTTACTTGTTTAGTATGTATTTCTATTTGATTTTCTTCAAAATTATTTTTGGAGGCAAGTGTTT
The DNA here is from genome assembly GCA_015680685.1 of Gnetum montanum. NCBI lineage: Eukaryota > Viridiplantae > Streptophyta > Gnetopsida > Gnetales > Gnetaceae > Gnetum > Gnetum montanum. Next base: position 116,300 of record MNCI01022155.1, on the reverse strand, counting down.
TCATTTTTTCCTAATCTTAAATCAAAAAAATGTCTAAAAATCAAAACATGTTGTTTGTAGGTAAATGTAGAAATCTACATGCAATGATATGTCTTTAAATTAAAGATCCTAATTTTAATAAAAAAGCAAATTCATTGCAAATCCCAATTTATCATTGAATAAAATACCTTTAAAAATCGAAAGAATTTTCTAAAAAAGTGCAAAGCATACCTGAATTGAATATGTAAAATCCCGAATTATTATGAAACTGAGAAAAAACCCAATACATGAAAATTCCTAAGTGAGTTTGCACGTAGATGTACTAATTTGTAAGCAAAGGCACATCATTAAATCAAAGATTCTATTTTTACCAAAACAAAAAATGAATTGATTACTAGTCATTGATCCCAATTTTCTTACAAATGATAAAATGAAAAATTCCAATTTATTGTTGAATTAAAATCCTCTTAAATTCAAAAAAAATTCAGAAAAAGTGCAAAACATACTTGAATTTGATTTGTAAAATCCCAATTTATCATTAAAACAAAACCGCCAATACATGAGAGAAAAGCCTAATTTATCTTAAAATCAACAAGTTTGAAAATAATTCACAAAAAATGCAAAACAGTTCTGATTCAAATTTGGCAAATTCTTGAAATTACAAATTGCATATTATTGAATGAAAAAAATCTAATTTCAAATTTTCTAAAATTATAAAATTAAGTTTCAACAATAACTGGGAATGTGCTTGACTTGGTTAATAAAAAATATGTTTGTAGTATGAAAGAACTGTATCAAATTATAAAGAGCAGGTTTTGATACCCGAACTTACAAATTATGTATTATTGAACAAAAAACCCCAATTACAAAAATCTTAAAATTATGAAATTAAGTTTTTACAAAAATCAACAATGTACCTAAATGAGATTTGTAAAAAGTGCTTGTTTATAGCATGAGAAAATTGCATCAAATTGCAGAAAACAAGTTTTGATGCATTATAGAATCGTAGAGTTTGTAGACATATATGTAAATATGATTATGGTTAATAGTTTGGTGTATTCATGGAGTATAGTGCAAAGAGGTGTTTTAGGTTTTTGCTTTTGTGAGTAAGAGGATTTGAAGGTTTCCTAGGAATTTCCTTTTTCCATTAGCTTTTTTTTTAAAAAAAATTTGTTCACTAGTCACAAGCTCAAATTAGTGGAAGAAGTTTAGAGTTGGATATGAGATATATTTTTTTCATAGATTCAAGTGTGTGCAAGAATTTTGGCTAAGAGAAAACAAGCAACAAGGGGTACAACAAAGGTATAGAAATGACAATATAAGTAGTATTAAATGTTACATCTAAAGTAGCCCATCTTCAGCTTTCTTGTATATGAGCCTATGGGTTCTATAGAAATTGTAATAGAAGTAGTATTAGATGTTTCATCTAGAGTGTTACTTTGTAGGATAGATTGAAAAATTGTATCAAGTTGGTAAATCTACAACCTTTTTATAAATCAAATTAAAGAAATTGGAATAAATGGATGTAAATATCATATTAAAATTTTCAATATTAGAAAAAGAGAGTAGTTCTATTCACTCATGTTAGTAATGACATTTTTCATTCTTTTTATCTAAGAGCTTAGTTAGAGTGGCAAATCAAATATAGAAATTTTAGTTTGTGGTTGACATCAAAATTAGCAATATAAAATATATTAAGCTTAAAAAATTAATAAAATATAGCACTATTGGCTAGAGTACATATTACATTTGATTTTGAATCGGCTTCAATGTTGCCTTGCAATTTATGCTATGCTTTTTAGTTGTGACACTATTTAGAAGTTAAGAATAGGCCAACCAGCTTTGGCTTTCCTATATAAAAGTATTGCGAAAGGTGTTTGAGGTGCACAAGTAGACATAGGTATAACACCATTTAAAACTCAAAAATAGGCTTGTCACTTGGCCAATAGGTTACATAGATGTTTGTTGATGACGTAGATCGACAAGTTGTTTAGTTAACTAACCATCATAAGTAAAGATAGAGGGCCGAGGGTGTTTCAAAAATGTGTGAAAAAGCATTATAGAAAATCCAGCCAAGAATCACCAAGAATGAGCCTTCAACATTGATGTAGGCTAATTAAGGGCTTAAATTCCGAAAATCTAGAGCTCAGACATTGACAGGCAGACTTTGTGTGGCGTGAGACTTAGTTATAGCTAGTGTACCTTGAAGCAAAGTTTATTGATGCGTAAAATAGTATAGGAACGAAGAAACAATAATAACATGACATACGTTTTCTTTTATCGTCGTAGAGCGGAAATAAGGCCAGCCTTTGAAAAACATTAAGGTGGAATTCACTTTCACTCATACAACGAACCGGGGGTGAGGGAGAAAACAATTATCGTTGTTGGAGGCCATGTACGATGTGCCGTAAGACAGTCTACCTGTAATCGAAGAAAATTGTTGAAATTTCACATCAATCTGTGAGACCCGTGACATGCTTCATCTTTATCTTTATTCTGGTAAGCCTGCTGTTTTCATACACAGTCGTGACAACACAAATCATCGGAATCACCTCAATTCATTTATAAAAGAAAGTGATCGATCATTTTGTAGATGTTATTCCTCCGCTTCTTGTTGTTATTGTTGACAGAGTCCATTGCCCGTGAATGATATTGATCACGTGAAATTGTTCACGTCCACAGAAGGCAGGCCGTGGGTGATGCAAACACAGCACATGACCTTCCATTTCTTTGCGCAATAACACACAAAACAGCCCATTTTACATATATATATCTATATATGTATGTATATTTAATGTGAATCTTAGCGTAACTATGCAAATTGCTTAAGCATCAAAATGCATGCATGAAGTTGATTGATGGGTGGGATGGCTGGTTTCACAAGAGAATCCAATCTTGGCCGTCAATGAAGGTAAGCGTCAAAAATGGTTTGACCTCGTCATCTGTGAGCTCCCTCGACCACGCCACTCGCCCTGCAAACCTTGCGCCTGGGCCCGTGCACTGGTATTGCCCGAAATACACCGTCCTGAAATTTATAATAACACAAATAATAATGGCCCTTTCTTCCATGTCCCGTACATTCAATAGAAAACTCGCTTAAACTGTCACAAGATGTTTTTTCAGTTTCCTGTTGCTACAATTTTAGTATGTACAGTGGCGGAGTGATGCAATTTCTTATGGGGGTGTAACAATTTTTTAAATTTAATTTGTCTTGTAGAATACATAGGGACCATACCAAGAAGAACAGGGATCGATGCAGGAGACAGCGACCAGCACGTGGCGGAAAAACTATTCAATGTGGAATAAAAGTCGGTCACGTCTCATAAGGTCCTATATATATATATATATATAACCTTTTCTCAAATTTCCGATTTTCCTCTCGTTTTTCAAATAACAGCTAAAGAACAAAAAAGGAAACCTATCCATTACATTTACATGCTACTTAATTCAAAAAATGTAACTTATATTCAAGTTACCTAAGTAGCACTTTCTTTGTCTTTGGTAAAATTAGTTTGTTATATTTTATATTTTTTCTAACATTTCACTTTTAAAATCAAGTTCTATTTCAGAATCTATGCACAATCCAAATTTAATCTTATTCTACTCAACCCTTTAGCCTAATTACTAATTACTAATAGTGGTGGATGTTGGCTTTTAAGTTCAAGGGTACTTTGCATGTAAGAGTCAAACTGAATATAGTCTATAGCAAGGTTTAGTTCTAGAGCCCAAATTAGAGGTATATATGTATTCTTTTGGACATACAGCCAACATAAAACTTAAGTAGAACTATATAACTCAGTGTTACTCATTGAAATGAAACCATAACTTGAAATTCCTAAATCAAAGAAGAGTCCAACACCATATAGAAGACATCAAAGCATAGTTTCAAGCCTTCACCCTCACCTATAAAGAAAAAGATTTCTATTCATTAAAAAAATTTATTTAAGATTCTTTCGATAGTAGAAATAACTTTGATAGGTTCTCTCTCAAAAGCAGTACATTGTTTAGGATTCTCTTAGGAATAGAAATAACTAAAATGGGCTTCCCTAATCTCTGTCCCGCTGTTTAGCATTCTCTTAAAATGAAAACAACTGAAACAGCACGATGGATTGTGGCAGGGGTAAGCACTCCGGATCAAAACCTCAGCCTGCGTAACCTAATCTCAATCTCTGTAACTGAAAAAAAAAACACACAGAAAGAAAAAAAACAAAGCGGAAGGAAGAAACAGGTCTTACGTTTGGCGAGAAGGGTCGCCCCAGTCGTTCCAGCCGGAGGGGAGAACAATGGTATCCATAAACGTATAAGCGAAGACGACCCGCGAGTAGTTTCCCCAGGCACGCCCAAGATAATAAGCGCCGGATCCCATGACTCTGCACCGCACGAACGCAAAGCCCGTGTCATCGGAGGCCCGATCCCGCTTCTGCGCGGCGACGGCCCCGAACACGGAAGCCGAAACTCCGTGCAGAACACAGTCCTCGTACAGAGACAACCCATTTCCGAACACGAAATCCACGGATCCTTCGACGTAGCAGTCCTTGAAGTAATGGCGGCCGACGTGATCGTAGAGCGTGTCCTGGGCTCCCAGAAAGGAGCAGCCGAAGAAGGTCGCCGTGTCGCCCGATACGCGCAGAGCCACGCCTTGGCCGCCCACGGAGCCCGGCGCCGGAACCGGTGCCGTGTTCTGGAATGTCATGTTGCAGGCCACGAAGTAGGGCGACTCCACCGCGAAAGTGGCGCTGTTGTATGTGCCCATTGCTTTTCCGTTGCTGCCCACGGCCACGGTCCCCGCTGTGTCGTTCCATTGGATTACGGTCACGCCCGCGCCGTCGCCCTGCATTGTTACGAATGCCTTCGTCGACGGCACCCTCACTTTCTCCCTGCAATTTTAAGGCGTACCAGGCCTGGATTAGTTTCATCGCATTTGGCTACATAGGCTTTTGTGGGTTTGTTCATGAAAGTATAGAGGAATTCCCAAGTTGCCAAGAACAGCAGGAGATTCTAGGAAGCCCAGATAGGTGAAATTCTGTGAAGCCCAAAGAAGAGAAAGGGGAAAGAGGACATCTTTGTTTAATACCAATAAACCCGATTGCAGGAAAATGTGTATCTATCTTTGAGGAAAGTTGAACCTCTGAGCTCTTATACTAAATATCATGTTTTACCGCTAAGCAACAAGATTGTAAATGTCGTTCGTTCCTCTGGAAGCTGAAGCAAGTTCACGATTCTGGTAATTGTGCAAGAATGTCGGTACACAGGAATACCCAGGAACTTGGGTACAAAGAAGTAGGCTGAAGTGAAATCTGTTTAATAGATGCTTAGATATAGGTCAGCACATTGATGAAATAAAACAGAAGCGTTCATGGTACTCCATACACTATGTTTTTATGAATTCGAGGAAAGCCTTCCCCCTGATTGTACCTTTCAACCATCACAGCTGGCAAATGTCCGTGTCATTCGAATCCTATGAGCTGCTCATGATGCTGTGGGCTACTAAATTAGGTGGGCAGTGAGAACTTGACAAGTCAGTTGTGGTTGTGATTTCGGAAGACAAAACGAAATGGCAACTGTTTCAAATCTTCTCGGAACTCGGAGCTTAGCCTACTTCACATAAAACATCTGGCCGGATATATTCCTCGACCTTTTAAACACTGCTATTTTGCAACGGAAACGTAGGATAATGAGCGGCTGATACCGTTTGAGAGTCGGAAGAAACAGAACGGTCACGGAGTATTAGCATTTAATTGGAAAAGAATAAAAAATGTACAACTTTGGTGGTTTTGTAGCTACGGAAGTTCCCAGTTGTTATGTGTCAGGTGTGGGTATCAAGCAGTGGAGCTTGTGAACGGCATCACTTTCAGACAAACCATGCCACTAAAAATAATAACGAACACAGTTGTGGACAGAACTTTTGGACAATCAATTTAGCTAGTGCTGAAGAAAATTTGATACTGGCCCGAAGAGAAGCTTCATTCACGAGCACAGACACGATCCAAGACCTTTTAAACCAATAAGAAGCGACATAGTTACGGTAGAATGAATTGTTTCTTGCCGGTGAATGAAGGAAATTTTCGGTGTCAGGTTGAATAGCATCCACGTAAAAGACAGGCTTGTGACTGCGACTGTTTCATTGATCTGTGTAGAAGAAGTTCGCGTTTTGCAATACCAAAACAGACAAAGTAAGAAATTTCTTGTGGAAGCCTACAAACGAGCACGAACCGACTGCGAATCTACGTAGGGGATTCGGTGTCGGGTAAAAGAAATCTAAATTAGCAGACAGTAGTTTCGATAATCCTCACAGAAAAATAGATGTAGGAAAAGCAAGTAAAAGAAAAAAAGAAACTGACATAAACTTACCTGTAGACGCCTTTGTTAACTTTGATAATCACGCGAGCCATGTTCATGGCAGGGAGTGAGTCTATAGCTTCTTGAACAGAAGTGAAATCCCCAACTCCATCCACAGGATCAACTGTTATATACATCGAAGACTCTGCAATATTCTTAGCCGGCCCAAACAGCGACCGCCCGGCTGTACTAACGCGTTTGAGCCACTGCAAGTAAGCCTGGTCCGATTCCTTGATTCTGAGCGGCTGTTTCTGCTTAATCTTCGTCAATAATGGCGCTGCTGGCTTGTTTCGCCCAGTTCTCCCCGTAGCTCCATCGCAGAAACACGCCGCAGCGGCCAGCAACAGCGACAAAACCCACAAACTTCGAATCTCCATTCTGTAACAACCATTCCTCGCAACGGTGGCCGGAAGATTTAAAAAGACAAATAAAAATAAAAATTGCAAGTCCAGATCCAGGAAAAAGAAAAAGGGAAAAGCAAATAACAAAAAGCAGAACGAAAGCAAATACTACAGTGGATGATCCAGAGCTGAGCAGAATCTTGGAGCGTTTGCTGTATGCTCTCGTGAGTGAGTGCGCTGTTTGTTTTTTCTTTGGGGAAGCATTTCTGGTGTTTCTGGATGATGGAGTTTTTGTGCATAAATAGTTTGATGAGTGGCTCTGGTTTTGGAAGGACGTGGTCCGTGACATTCACTTTGTGGGCATGCACTGCACATGAATTGTGTCGCCATTCGCACTAGTGCATGTGTGAGACATCTTTGTGTTGTGTATTTGCAACCTCCTATGCTGGTCTACCTGAGAATGAGATGGATCACTGCATGTAGAGCAGGAAAAAGAAATATTTCGAACTGGGTGGGCCTGCAAGGCAGCCACTTTTATGGTATAGAACAGCACGTTCTTTCCTAAAGGTTGGTGTATTACTGTAGCCCATAATTAATTCCAATAATGAGAATCACAGGTTCGCTGTTGTGCACTCGTGTGTGGTCTAGAACGTAGGAAGTGGAATGTATTCAGATTTCAGGATGCCAGGAATCTGTATGATGTAAAGAATTCTACAAATTGGGATTGTATTCAGCAGAGTCGGCAGAATTTTATAGGTTGGCCGGCTTTCTATGCCATTTTTGTGCTTGAAAACAAAAAACTGTAGACTGCCCCCCCATTGAGGCTTTGCAATTTTATACTTGTACCGCAACATTTCCATCGAGGCTTTCACCAATAGAAATATGGGTATCAGCGGCCGTAAACAGGCACTGGATGTTGTGCTAACAAATGGAGAGGGACCATACAGGTATGGAAATTCCTTCTATAGAATTGCACCATAAGTTGAGGGACCTGCGAGATTGAGAAGCCTTGTTTTTTATATATGAAATTCGATTATAGCTTCTTGTTTCTTGAATTTAGCCCATAACCTTAGGCTTCCATGGCAAGAATCTTATGATTTGTTTACCATTCTTATATCACGCCTTGTAATCATTTATTATTGGCGGCAAAAATTGATAACGACATTAAAGAAGATGCATTTTAATCTAAATCTTTATTGTAGGTTCGTATGGTGCTTTCTTTTCAATCTTAATACTAATAGTATGTAGGGGAGCAAATTTTGTTAATTTTAATAATCACGAGCTATTAGTGCATCTTATCATATTACATTACAAAAATTGGAATTCAAAATTTCTTCCCAACAAATAGATGATGAGGAGAATACTTGAAGTCGGTATGTTTTTTTATTATGAATGTTTCAAAGTCTTTCCATTATAATGGTTTTATTTAGGATACGTTATTTTTCTACATGTTATTGAATGATTTTTATTTTGATCTATATTCATTAATATTACTTGTTCAACTAATGAGAGGTGCCGTAATTAAGTACTTATTTATTTGATAAATATTTGTAGGTAAGACCTTATGCATTCAAGATTGTTGATGAGTCACGATATTGGACCCTCGATATCAGATCCCCGATATTGGACCCTCAATATTGGATATGATATCGGAACTTGTCTCATCGTCTATAAATAAGAGATAGAGGCACTTGGTTCCGAAGTTAGTTTTTCTAGTCCCTTAGCTAAACTCTTGCAGTTTTCCCTTTCCAGAGTTAGAATTATTTCTGAGTGTCCATAGTAGGAGTCATAGAGTGAACAGATCTTTATTCGAGCATTGTGTACCTGAGCATACCTTGTGATAAAAAATAAAGATAAACTTTATGATAAACCTTGCAACATTCAGAATAGTTTAATTATTGCATTTCATGTTATTTACTATTATTTGATGCTTTCAATAGTTAATTGATGTTATTTTTATTGAATTCTTAATTATTACTTATCAATGAATTAACACACTCAGTACGACCACTTTAAGCATATGTGGAACACTTGGTAACCCAATAACGACTAGCGTTTGGTAACCCCAACAGTGTTACACTGGTTCAAGATGTGTCTAGCAAGTGGGAACAGATGCTAGTGTTAGGACTAGTTAGAGCATAGTTAATTAGTTAAATCAAATTAGTTACTCAATTATTTCATTTCTCCATTTTAAGTACCAAGAACATAAAACATAAAAATCATATACCTCAAGTTTACTTAACCATACAATTGTGCCTTATAAGTAAGCTTGGGAAGACAATGATCGCATAACCCATCCTTGTTCTGTATAAGTGCTTAAGCACTTAATCCTTGAAGTTCAACTAGATCGTCCGTGAATGCTTGTATTCATATGGTTGGGTGTAGGGGGTACCTCACCGCTCATCAGTTGTTCACTATATATCTTAATAGATACATGTCAAATAATTTTGGGTTTTAACACTTTCAAATCTTCAAGTTAATTGCCTACTAATAATAGTCAATCAAGGTACAAAGCAAACTAGTGAGTAATTGTCTATCAAGCAAAACCATAAGGCCCATGAAACTAATGTTCAACCACTTTGTAATAAGAATACAACCCATGATACTAAAGCCTAACCAATCATGGTAAGAACACTAGCCATGTCATAATAACATCAATACTAATTAGGTTATAGCTATGTAGGTTCTTCATTGCCTACACATTATTTTCAGTAATGTTTCTCATAAAATATGAGCAAAACATAAAATCTCTCATTTTTTGAAACTATAATTCCTAATATATATGTAACACATTTAGTTATTAGGCTTAGTACATGTAATATGCTTTTTATATATTTGTTAATTATTTGAAGATAAAAATTCATAAAATACAATGAGAAGGAGAAGTCAAGCCAACTTAATCATATGTTTGGTATGTTTTTGAAATGTTGCAAACAATGTATAGTACAAGTAAAATATTTCATATAAGTTTATAAAAAATTATTTACATAGTTTCTTTTTTCATGGTTTAAGTTTGAATACCATGTCACAATAAGTAGCTAATGGGAACTAGTCCCCTTATCAAATTCGTACCTTACCTATAAATGCCTATGATAACACATTGATCATATACCAAGATAACATAGAAGAATCCTAACTTGAAACACTCTTGTAAACTCCAAGGATCCCATGGGATGATTCCTCAAGTGTAAGGTAGTGCAACCTAATATTAATTAACTAAATTATCTATATTAGTTCCTCTTAATAGTTTCAATTAAGAGGCATAAAGAAAGTATCATTCTCCACTACTAGTGTGGAGATTCCCGTCTCTAGTCTTATGCCTAATCACTTGCCCATCATGCAGAATCATCACTAGGATTAAAACAACAACTACTAATTCAAGGATTAACTTCTATCTTTGGCAATGTCTTCTTTATGTGACTAGATGGAGACATGAAAGCTGTCATCTAATGATCTTCATTCCTTCTTGTTTGATTGTGAGTGATTTCTATGGATATGAATAAGTCATAATTGCATAACTAAAACTTGCAAATATGATTTGAATTTAGAGTGAAAAGAGAGGCACAATATGATATTATGCTTCTTAAAGTAAAGATGATGGAATTAGAGGTTGAAGTTATTTGTGAGTTTAAAGCCACACTCATAATCTTTCTACATGTTCATTAATAAATATTCCAAAAAAGTGATAATAGAAATCCATGATAAAGAATGGCTTCATGAAAGAGTTTTAGGGCTTAATGATGAGAGGTGAATACCCCTACATGCAACCATAGGAATCACTAAGCATTCATGTGCAATCCAATCGAATTCTATGAATTCTATGTCTTCTAGTACACTAGCCTCTAGGAAGTGAACTTGCCCTAATAGTCATTCGCTGTCCCAATTACACTTGTGGTGAGTCATGTTTTGGTAGGTCTTCGATATCGAATATATCCGATATTGGAGCCATGTTATTGGGTATCTGATATCGGGGCACAACCTCTGAGGTTGGGGATCCGAGATCACCTCATTTGTGTGAGCCTATAAATACAACACTTTGATGCAAGGTTTGCATATATATTTTAATAGATTTTAGAGATAGACATAGAGAAGTTTTGTTAGTTTGTTTCTAGTGCATGTCTGTAGTGTGATGTTAAGTGATTGTACAAAATCCTTATTTAAGTGTGATGTACTTAAACACGTTACATGTTCGACAATAAACATTGAGATTACTTTCATCATTGTAGCATCCAATTAGCTTTATCATTGTTAATTACTTAAATGCCTATTATTTTCCTTAGCTAATGTTTATCATTTATTGCTCTTTCTTGTTTTTTTTATTAAGTAGAATGAATACGACTAATCGTGAAAGCTTAAGTGTAATTACTTGGTAACCTAGTAGTGTTATCATTTGGTATGCCTAGTAATGGTACACTTGGTAATCCCAATGGTAGTTGCATGAGGTTCAAGGTATGTACAGAAGGTTAGGAATGGATACTCATCACACATAGGCTAGTTTAGACTTTACTTTCCATTGTAAATTAGTTAAATAATTGATTTCCTTATTTTCATTAGGAGTAGCATAAGGCTTAAAAAACATCAATAATCATATGCCTCGCTCTAGACTAAACCATAAGTGACAAAGCTACCACTAGTCCAAGTGGAAAGACAACGAATTATGATCAAGACATAAGGATCTAGATGCCACAACTAGTCCCATCAATAGAATTCAACCAGATCATACGTGAACGCTTATGATTTGTATGGTTAGGCGTAGGGGGTACCTTGTCGCTCATCAACTTGTGATATGCAAAGGTATGGTTAAGGGTAATCGAGGCATATAATTTTTATTATTTTTATGTTTTATGTTTAGGTGCTTAAAATAAAGGATGAAAGGGATGAAGTAATTTAATTGCTAATTTAATCTAACTAACCGCAACTAACTAATCCTATCATAAGAATCTATTTCCACTTGTTGTACACATCCTGAACATGTTTAGTGCTACTAGGTTACCAAATGTTGAGTGTTACTAGGATTACCAAGCACCAAGCATGTGCTCGAATTGGTCATACTTATGTGCTTGATTAATTGCTACTTAATCTAGCTTAGTTTATCTTAGTTTAACTTAATTAATTATTTAATTATTTAAATCATTAATGGAAACTGCATAAAATATTAAATACATAAATAAGTAAACAAATAATTTATTTCAAAGTGTTGTAAGGTTGATAAAAAATCTCTTCTTTATTATCACACACATTGTTGTGTTCAGGTACAATAGTGCTTGAATAAAGATCCGTACAGTCTTGACTCCTACTGCAAGCACATAGAAAAATATTCTAACTTTCAAATGACAAAATTGCAAGAGCTTTGCTACAAATATAATAAGGCATGCCATAAACATAGTGGTTGAGCACATATTTATAGGCACAAACAGACACTACGTCAATGAAGCCACAATAATGCATCAAATCATGCATTGACAAGGCCTAGTTGACAAGGCCCAATCAACATAGCCAATCTATGATTCATCATACCTCCACAACTAAATGAAAAATTGTCCTCGATTTATTTACAAGTTTGGAAAGGTATGGAATTAATGACTAATGATAGACATACAAAAAGCATAAACAAACACAAACAAACACTAAGTGCCCAAGTGTATGGATATACAATCATTACAAAATTTTTTGGTGTTCAAGACTACAAAATTAAACACCAAGAAAACATTGATAAACACCATTCCTCTAATGGCATGAAGATGACGAAGAAGATTAAATGGTCCTAGGTGGTGGATAATCCTAAGGTTCTAAAGGACCTTCTCCTTCTTCAGGCGTGCATGGTGGTTGAGGTTGTTGTGGTTGTCATGTTGTAGTTGTAACTTCCGATGGAAGATGGAAAGCATCCATGCTTTCATATTTTCCTTCCTACTCCTGGGATCATGCATGGTCCATGCAACTTCACCAATGTGGGTTGTTGTGGACACATCTCAAGGACAAGGCATTGTTGGGAATAGCACCTTGACATTAATGAACTAGGTAGCAAATTGTTTGCATTTAATGTTGAATGCATTGATTGCATTTTGCAGCTCTCAGTAATCATTCATTCTTTTGGCCAACTTCTTAGCAGTTGATCTTTGATCAGTGAATCTTGCCCTAAGAACTTCAATTTTAGCATTTATAGTCTCAAGATTTTGCTTGGTTTCCTTGTGGTGCTTAAACTCTACCTTGTACAATAAGTACAAGCTGGCCACCTATTTTTCTAACTCTAATTATGGTCATCTAGTAGTTAGCATTGCCACGTGTGCATATTTGAGATTGACAAGCTCCATATATTTAGTCATCTCTTCCATTTGTAACTCCTTCATGTGGATCTTCACTTTCTTGTAGGCATCTATCTCATCAATGATAGGATGCCATACCTTCTTTTCTTATTAGAGTTGTTGGAGGATCTCATTGACTTTTTCCTTATCCATCTAGATGTGTATTTTGTTAACTTCTTTCTATAGGCCAACTTGATCTCTGTAGTGGTTCTTGACTCTCTCAAATTTGAGAGCCTCATTCTTCCAGGTGGAAATCTCAAATGTATATTTTTGGCATAAGGCATGGACTTCCTTCATAGAGAGATTTCTATTCTCCATTGCTAATCTCTTAAACTCAATGTTCACCTTGGCTAGCTGCTCCTATTGTTGATGGATGAATTATAGCATTTTTGTTTCTACACATCAACATTCCATAGGAAATGATTTTCTATGGTCAACATTTCATTCTGTAGGTGCATCTATACCAAGTCCTTCTGAACTGAATATGTTTTGGCCTTGGCCATGGACTAGTCAAAAATAGCTATCACCATCCCCATCTTAACCTATTTGAGTCTATCATGAAGTTGTTGAAAAGATTCATCTCTTGTCAATGTAATGTTGAGAGCTATGGGATTAACAAGATAAGCTCTAAATTCGACAACCTTCATGGTCAAGCATTGGTTTTATGCTTGAGTTGTTTCGATTTACCCTTCTAGAATGATGCATTTTCCCTTTGCTTCAAGCAACTCTGACTAGGTTGCAGTGATATTATCTAGAAAATCAAAGATATCTTGAATCGATTGCCTAGTTCCCACTAGTTGGTCTAACAACTCTTTATGTTGGGCTACACTTAGTATTTTGCTAACAATTCTTATGGATGTATACACATCTTTGAGTGCAGAAATGTTTGGTACAAGCATTGTAGGTGTGTTCAATACTTCAACGATTCTATTAGCAACCACTTCTGCTACTATCTCCTACACTTGGTGTTGCATCACTAATACAATTGCCCCTTTGTCCTCCTCCAAGTGCACCAAAAAGGTAGTAGCATTTCCAAAGATTTTTGAGAATTGATGTTGTTGTGAGAGAGACACTGTTTTCTCTCAGGAACTAGGATTCGACCTCATGGGTAACTATGTTATTTCAACTGAGAATATTGACCCACCTTTCTCCATTTGGTTGATCATTCGAGCCACTTCATTGATGTGACTCATTACAAGATGGTACATAAATGGATCCCATCACTTGTTCCTACTTGCTGCTCCCACTCATGCAAGAGCTGCTCTCAGATTTTGCGTAGGTGCTTAATGGCTATGTCGACATCTAGCATTGTTTCCTGAGTGGGTGGTGGAGGTGGCAACTACTGCTCTTCTTCTTTTGACACGATATGGGTCTTATCCTTCATCATCTTAGACTAAGAGTTGATGGCAATATGTCTGATCGTATCATTGGCATAGCAAACTATTCCTATCCTTTTACAAATTTTTCTGATAAGGCATGGAAATGACACCTTCCACATTCATTCTCCTTAAAGTGCTTCTCTATCTCTAGATAGATTAGCTATGGAAGGTTAACAAGGAATTTTTTACTTAGAGCAGCATAGGCACAGGTGGAGAAGGCTATCACCTTGTTGGGCCTCACCATTGAATTGAGGTGATAGGCTACTATCTTGAAGTATATATGCTTTGCTAGTGTGAGTATGCCAAACTCTTTATGGTCAACCCGATAACATCACTAGGTTCACTCCCTTTTTATCTTATGATTTTCTTGCATTGATATTTTGCCAAATGAGTGCCAAAATCAAGTAAGCTAAGAGCCTATACAATCACTTCTGTCGACTAAGACATCTAAATGTTTGTGATTCTCACAGTGGCTCTTGCCTTTTTGCTATTCCAAAAGAGATATGTCTCTTCCATGTAACACTCCCCACTAGTAGCGATGATAAGCCACATGAGAGAACTTTGCAATTGCATCTTAACTTCTGGTGGAGCATGTTCCAAGAATGATCCAAAGTTCAGTTCTTGGAGAACTAACTGTTGGACATTGCAAGGCTTGATAGTATTTAGGTAGGCTTATGTCAATGTGACCTCAAGTCTTGGTGTGGGCCTTGATGCCTCTCCCTTTTGGGATTATTTACTTGTAGCCTTTTCTTTGGGAATCTGTTGAAAAGATTTCACTTCGAGCTTCTCCCAAAGAGGTCTTGTTACATGAGTTCCTACTACATACTCTTGAGCTTGTTCTTCTTGGCCCCTTTGAGTTTTGGATTGTTTGTCCTTTGGTTGTGATGGTCCTCCTTCCTATGGGCATTTTGGTCTAGGTGCCATCTATAATCATAACATGACCAAGGATTAGCACTTTATGTGTAACTTTGAAACATTGGAAATACCTTATCTCTTGGGATAGTTACACTTGGCTAAGTTGTTATCATGGCCTAGTTAATTATTTTAATATTAATAATTAATTTTAGGTTTACTAGAGTTTTTTGGAAGGGTTAAACTCTCAAAAATTAATAGTTTAATATTATTCTATTCATTAATCCTTTGGGGGAGTTAGAAAAAATTTAAGAAATTTTTGTCAAAAACTTTAAGGTTTGTGGCCCCCATGACTAAGAGCTTACCTTCGATAGTTATAGGATCGAAGAATGAAGTGATTTGGACAAATGGTGTGAAAGTTATGGGCTTTAAAAAATTTCAAAAACTCCCCTCTTATTTTGAAGCAAATGACAAAAAATCTCAAAGTGTTGGGTGGTATTTATAGAATTTTTGGGTTATGTCGATAGGGCCTAGTCGACAAGGCTGAGTCAACGTGACTATTGACCATTGTTGACTTTGTTAAAAGTTAAAAAAATATAAGGAGTTTTTGAAGAAAATTGGGGTAAAATAAAAGCCCTAAAGCCAAGACCATGATGAAAATATTAGAAGAGGGTCTTAAAATTTAGAAAATTGAGAAATGATTTGAGAATAAGATTTTATGAAGAAGAATGCCTTAAGGAGCACACATTTGGATGCACGATGGGGAAAATGAAAGATTTTGATTGTAGTAATGTCTAAGGGTAAGGAACATAATTGACCAAACTAAAAGATATGCAAGTGGATCCTCCCCATAGTAGCACATGCCCTTTTTACCCTTGCATAACCTCAACTAAGAAGTCCATGGGTCCCATAGTTGATTAATCATTACGAAAAGTTAAGGATGAAACCCAAAGAATCTATTTAGGAATTTCAACACATCAAACTAAGACATGAAATAAAAACATGAAAACTAGTAGTGAGGTGAGTTATGGAGCGCATTGATGGATGTTATAGAGAATGGAATGGATGTTCCAATCATGGTCACATGAAGTCCCTTGTGGAATTTTGTGGTTAAATGACCCAATAAAGTCCAACCTTAGTCTAAACCAAAACCAACCACTTTCAGTGACTCTGCATTATCACTCTAGGACTAGTCCATCTCCTCAAGACACAAGAATGATTCCATGGACAACCATCATTCCTTGTTTTAGAAGAAAAGAGAAGCACGAAGTGAGAAAGGGCCTTCGTTAGAGGGGACCTTCAAGCATGGATAACTTGTCTTTCTAGTACCATAACCAGTGCTTGTAGCTTATTTATTTTATCTAAGGGGTATGGTTTGAATTCCCATTATCATCATTCATTTTTTATTTTGGAATTTTTGGATAGGAACCATACCATGCAAAGAGTTATTCAACTTCCTATTATTGGTTGACATAGAATGGTAATAAATCCATGAAAACACATATGCATTCAAGTAAGTAGAAAGGTACAAAGAGTATCGAATCCCCTTGAAGTCACATCCTTTTCAAACCTTTGAATCTTTTCCAAGATTGGAAACTACTAAGGTCATATTAATGAAAAAGGGACCACATATTCTTAAAATAAGGAAAACCATAGAGTTTGTGGATGGGTGGATGATGTGGACTCATTGGCCATTCCATGAAAAAGAAACCAGCCTTAGTTATTAGTCAGCAAAATTCAAAAATAGAAACCAAACATTAGCAAACAAAAATATTAAGTTCAACCATCATTAGTAACTAGCTACAACATCACTGTGTCTTGTTGGTAATAAATTAATTTTGTTATAAAATAAGGAAAATTCATGCCAAAATAAGGAAAAATATAAAATAAATTGTAAAATATGCAAGAAAGATAGAACATACTAATGATGTTGTAAAACAAAATTTTGGACAAATAATAAAGTGTAAAAAATTTGAAAAATGAAAAGATGAAAAACTAAGGAGCCACTATAATGGTTAGCATGGATGGCCATCTCCCCCATGACTAAATTTTATGGAGGAGATCGAAAAAATTAAGTGAGGTCATTGATTCATTGAGGCGTTGCTTGCATTGGCTTACCTGAGTTCATGGAAAGGTTTGACTTGTTGCATGTTGACTAGCTGCTTTTTGTTCAGGCTTTTAGGTTTGTAAATTAACATGGTTCCAAAAGGAAAAAATTCATGAATGATGTAAGGCCCTTCCCACAATATCTAGAACGTAGTTCATTGAGGTATGTGTGTGGGGTTCTAGTAGAGAACCTTATCTCTAGGTTGAAATTTGACTTTCCTTATTCTTAGGTCATATCGTTGCTTGATGAATACCTTGTGCACTTCATTTAGGGACAATGCTACTAATCAATTTTCATCTAGCACATTAAGGTTGATCAGTTATTCTCTTTGTGCTAGATTTACATCAAGATCTAGGTTAGACACTGTTGAAAGTGTACAAAGCTCACATTGAATAGGAAGTATTTGTAGTTTCTTGTACACTAGCTCATAGGGAGAGTGTCTTATAGAGAGTTTCCATGTTGAGTGGTAGGCCAATAGGGCATCGTTAAGTTTTGTGATCTAGTCTCTCCTATATTTGCTAATAGTTATCATTAAGATCTTTCTAATCTCCTTGTTAGTAACTTTTTCTTGACCATTGACTTGGGGTTATGTTCAACCCTCAAGTGTTACATGAGCTTGCAAAAAGTGGTGCCTATGAAATGGGTTCCATTGTCAGAGATCAATGCATGTGGAATCCCAAACCTATTTACAACATTTTTCTGTACAAACCACATAACAGTAGATGATGTATAGTCAATGACAACTATTACTTCTACTCATTTTGTGCAGTAATCAATGGCGATGACTATGTACACCTTTCCATTTAACATGGGCATGATGGAAGCCATGAAGTTGATGCCCCATATGTTAAATGATTCTAGTGATTGGATTCACTATTAAGGTTTCTCCATTCAAGCAGTTGTCCCACCATCTCGTTGACAGTGTTCACAAAAGTAGACAAATTGGTGGACATCCTAGAAGATAGTTGGCCAATAAGCCCTACCATTAGGATCTTAATGACTATGCATATCCCAACATAGTGGCCCCCACAAGGACCCTCATTAGCATCCTAAAGAATGCATAGTTTATCAACATTAGGTACACACCAACAAACTAGGCCATTGGTGTACACCTTGTATAGATGTCTATTGATTTCCATGAAGCATTAATTTGATGAAGAAATTGTTGTTTCTTTCTGTAGTCCAGATTTTCTGGTGTCTCTTGACTGAGAAGATAAGTGATGATACCATCATACCATTTTGGTTCTATGGGCACTTATTCATTTATTGCACTAGTAAAGAGAATTTTATTAGGAAATTGGTTAGAGTGCAAGCTCTCCTTTTTGTTATTCCATCGTAACTAAGTGATGAGTGATCATATTCTCAATTTCCTTTCAACCTACCATTGTAAGATTGAACTCCTACAAGATCACTAACCATTGTATGACATGGGGGCTCACCATTGGCTTGATTATGAGGAAGC
>MNCI01022155.1:68129-88186 GCA_015680685.1 Gnetum montanum | reverse complement strand
TTTATTTAATGATTATTTTATTTGTTTATGTAAGTTGTAAATATTAATTTATTATTATTATATGATTAGTTAATTGGCGTGGTTTAGTTTAACTTGTACAATGTATTATTATATATTAATGAGATTATAATTACATGTATACATTATATATTCATAAATATAACTTTATATATATAAATATTATGTAATTGATAAGGATAAGGCACTAGCGAAGGCCGTGGTAGAGAATTTCAAAGATGATAAGGATATTAGACAAAGCGTATGCTAATTGATGCTATTATGCATGCTTTTCTGCTAGATTCTCCATTGGCTTAAATCAAACCTTCTTCTTGGATGAATGCGTGGAGCATCACATACGTATCTTTTGCCACATCCTTGAGAATCCATATTAATTTAAAACATTAGAAAGCTAAGATTAGCAGTAGCACCAATTTTAATGGATCAGTAATGGGTTTTGCAATACCCATATATTATTATAATATTTATGTTTAAACCTTGTTGCAGTATAAATAAGGCATTCATTAGGCACCAAAAAAAGGGGAGAAAAATTGATTATGCATACACATCAAAAGAAAATTCATTTCTTTTGAAAATAGGAAAGGAGGAGTTGATACCAGTAAATTCCACATAACATTGAAATTAATTATTCTTGAGATTTTTGTTGAATATTTGTTAAGCCTTGTTGCAATTCTTGTAATTCACAATCAAAATTGCTGCATTGTGGAGACAACAAAGCAAAATTGCAATTTAGGCAAGTTTCCTTTGTGATCTTCAATTATTATTTATAATTTCAATTTGATTTAATTATAAATCTTTATTCTTGAACTTATGATTAGAAGTTAGGATAAAGGTTTATAATTTTACTTATGAGTGACAGGCATAAGTATGGAATTTAATTGGATTCAATTTTAACTATTTATTGTCTTGATGATTTCTTTGACTTTTTAACTATTCCTCCATAGGATACGACTCACGGGTTAGTCTCAGACAAGGTGATAATCTCTAGAACAAAAAAAGAAGAAGATAAATTTTAAAGGTATCTAGCACCAAATATTTCCTGGCTCATCAATGAACCTTATCTTTTTAGGGTCAACCTCAATCCCTACCTAAGAAATTCTGTGTCCTAGTACAATGCCCTCTTGGATCATCAGATGGATCTTCTACTAATTGAGCTGAAGATTCCTTTCCAAACACCTATTAAGCACTTGCTCAAGGTAGTCCAAGGCTTGCTCAAATGTGGTGCCATAGGTGGAAAAGTCATCCATGAAGACTTTCACTTAGCAACCAATTTGTTTTTTTAGGAGCAAGATTGGCATTGATGATTCCTGGTTTGCCGTTTTTCAAAAATGCATACTCCATGTCGATAGGTAGAGTTTTCATCTTTAAGGGATCTTGGTTAAAATTTTTAGGGATTTCCAACTCTCCCCAATTGGTATCATCATTTGCATCATCAAAGAGTTGATCATGAACTTGCTTTAGTTCATCCATGTTTTCAACATAGGAAAATGTTAGACTCTCAGCAAGTTCCATGCAAAGTGTGCTACTTCTAAGATCAGTTATCAGCAACTAGGTGCCCTCTTCTTTTTTTTTTTGCTATTGTGTATAGGAACCTTTGAATATCTGCCTCATTTGCACACTGCCTACATGTAGAAATGCATGCTCTTTTCATGAACTAGAGTTTCTGCACACAGTTGCATTTGGTATTTCTGTACGTGATGCATGGAAATCTCTTCTTTTTGATCTTTCCAAATTCATTCTCCTTGGAAATTTATAGGTAAAGATCTCTAATGCCCATTTTTGCATTAACAATGGTAAACCAAGCCCTTCCCATAATGATTGGGAAGTCCCCCTTGCAATTATCAACTTTGATTACTAGTAAATTGACAAGATAAGACCACCCATAGACAATGGTCACAATATCTCCTACTAGTCCTAATGGAACAATGATGGACTAATCTGTTAGTTTTAAATGGATGATGTTCTTCTTGAGATGAGGTAGGTTCCAAGCATTGTACATTTCATAAGAAATCAAATTAACTCTAGAACCTGAGTTAAGAATAGCTTTGCATGGCTCATTCCTAGTAATTTGCAAATAGATGAGAGGAATTTAAGAATCAGCTATTTTCCTAGGAAGGTTGCCAGCCTTGATCTAATTAGATACAACATGGGTTAACATAACTATGCAAATCTTAGGAGGCATTTGGTTTGAAGGACTCTTGAAAGGAATGGATGTAAAGTATGAAGGAGATACAAGGTCACTGGTTGCATAAGTAGATGAGGGTTTAGTAGGCCTACTGGTTTAAAAGAATGATCTTTTACGAGATCTTGGTTCTGAACCACTCAATTGAGGAGTCAACTATAAGTTAACAACCCTAGTAACATTACATTGTTGTGGCTGGCTAGAAGCTTACCCTACATAGATGGAGTAGATGGTAATTAGGTTGAGGGTGGAGGAGCATGTGATGGAGGATGATGAAGATGATATGGATATGGGGTTTTCCCTCTAGTAGATGGAGAATGAGTTCTATAATACTCTAGAGGTTAGTAGTGATGCTAAAAAAAAGTGTGAGTAGAAGATTCACATAGAGACATTGGTTTCTAAATATAGTACCCATATGGATTTAGCTACTTGTAAGGGTACTGCTACCTTTGTGGTGGCATCCCTCATGACTTTGGGTATTTCCACTATTGGTATTACTCATATAATTGTGGTGGAGGCTCACTTGGATAATAAGCTTGTGATTGCTAGTGGAACTACCTTGGATTACCTTGAGGATAAGGTAATCTTATGGGGTCTTGTCTTCTTGCTAATCTAGGATTTAGTGCGTACACTCTATACTCTTACAAGTGTGACACAATAGGTTAACATCCTTTAGCATGTTCATATTGGCATATGTCACACTCACCATCATCATCTAATTTTGACTCTACAACCTCTACAATTGTTGCAACCTTGTCCTTTCCACTTTAGTAGGCATGTTCAACTTCTTTCTACCTCCTGTGGTCATGATCATTATTCTTCTCTCTTGATTCTTTTATGATTTTTACAGTAGTTTGAAATTTTTTTTCTAATGAGTTCCATAATTTATCAACCTTGGCCAATATATTGAAAATAGATTTTTATATTGGTAAGGTTTTTTTTTGCACCACTCATTGTTGCAAAATTGAACCTCTTTCTAATGTAAGGATCCCTATTATATTCCTCAACACTTTCTCATTTCCTCAACTCTCCTTCTTCTTTTGCTACCTACTCTATCAGCCTTTGGATTTGATGGGCTCTAAGTTCTTATAGTCTTTCTTAGGCAGAAACCCCATGAGTTCTTCTTGCTTATGATCTAAGTCCATCTATGATGTGGCAAAGTTGTTCCTATTGAGAATAGCCATGGCTAAGACATCGATGTATGAGAAAACAGTATCTACCCATGGCGATGTCTAAAATTTTCATGTGTTCCTTAGTTTCATCCTTCGATTTTCCTTCTTAGATTAGATACTTGGGAGTATGTTTGGTATTTATCATTGAATAGCTCTAGCATTGTACTCCACCTATAGATGGACTCCGACTCTAAGGACTGATGCCAAATTTCTACTTCTTTAATGAGTATCCTGAGAAATAGCTTTAATTTCTACTAAACATTTTCAATATTCTACAAGGCATAAGCATCGTGAAAGGCTTGAAGATGTGTTTGTAGATTAGAGTTATATCCCCCCTCAAATCTAGGGATATTTTTCATGTTAAGTCACTTAATACGAGTATCTTTCACATGCCTAGGTTGAATTTTTACTACCACTATAATATTTAGCATGCTTTGAGTGGCCAAAAAAGGCTCATCATCATCATTATTTTAATGATTCCTATGATGTCCTCTACTACCTCTTTGTTCATGGTGGTCTCTGCGATTATCATTATCTTGTTGTTCACCTTCATCACGGTTGTTCTTTCTACGATGCCTATTAAAACCAGAAGAGGAAGAAGAAGATGCAGATGAAGAGGAAGAAGAGGGAGAAGGAGTACCACCACTATGGTTTCTACCACCTCCTCTACTCTTGTCATAGCCATGTTCATCAACTTTCTTATCATCTTGATGCTTGCCCGAGCCCCTGCTTTAACTCCCACTTTTGCCTAAACCTAGATTATTAATAGTGGACTACAAATTTAAGTTCAAGCCCCCATCACCAATATCAAGGGGTGGAGAATCTTCATGTTAAGAACCCCTAAAAGAAGGATCCTCATTGTCATTTTGTTTAGGTAAGAATAAGTGATTAGTGAATCGTTTTCCCTTAAAGGCCTCATGGTTCTTCTTCTATTGTCGATCTCTCATATGTTGTGTTTTAGTTGGATGGTAGTCCCTTTAGTCATGGTCATGCACAATGTACTCTTCTTGAAGATCTTGGATGCCTAGCCTCCTAAGAGTTTGTAGTAGCATCCCAGGAATAGATCAATTTGAAGGCATTACAATGTTGTCCTCTATATCTCACCACTATAGTTGTTCATCTTGATGCATGATGAAGGTCAAGTCAAGTACATGCTCATCTGGATGATTATATACCACCCTATTTTCTTGAGCCACTAGTGGTTTAGTATCATCACACTTATAGAAAGAAGAAATTCTACAATTAGCATAAGTTATCAATATGCTTAAATTATTATATTTACCTTAGAATGATTTTTGACCTTAGGGTTCATCCAAGAATGTTAATGATTTTCACTATCCCTAGATAGCACATGCTTCAAACAAAAAGAATCCTCGACAATAACACCAATGATGAGCAGCGAATACCCCTATGCTTAACCATACAAATCGCTAAGCGTTCATGCATGATTTGGTCAAATTTCATTGATTCTATGTCTTCTAGTACACTAGCCTCTAGGAAGTGAACTTATCCTAACAATCATTCATTTCTTTCCAATTACACTTGTGATATGTAAAGGTATGGTTAAGTGTAATCTATGTGTATAATTTTTATTATTTTTATATTTTATGTTTGGGTGCTTAAAATAAAGGATGAAAGGGATGAAGTAATTTAATTTCTAATTTAATCTAACTAACACCTAACTAATCCTATCATAAGCATTTGTTCCCACTTGCCATACACATCTTGAACACATTTAGTGCTACTAGGTTACCAAATGTTAAGTGTTACTAGGATTACCAAGCACCAAGTGTGTGATCAAAGTGGTCATACTTATGTACTTAATTAATCACTACTTAATCTATTTTAGCTTAGCTTAGTTTAACCTAATTAATTATTTTATTAGTTAAAGCGTTAAGGTAAATTACATAAAACATTAAATGCATAAATAAATAAGCTATTTCAAAGTGCTACAAGGTTAGTCTAAAATCTTGTCTTTATTTTTGCACACATTGCTATGCTCAAGTACAATAGTGTTCAAATAAATATTTTTACATCCTTAACTCCTACTACAGTCACTTAGAAAAATATTCTAACTTCCAAATGACAAAATTACAAAAGCTCTGCTACAACTATGATAAGACATGTCATAAACACAGCGAGTGAGCATGTATGTATAGGAAAAAATAGACACTACATTGATAGGGCCATGTCAATGCATTAAATCATGCATTGACAGGGTCTAGTTAATGAGGCCTCATCAATGGGGCCTAGTCAATGTAGACAATCTATGATTCATCACTTAATAAATGAGATATTCAAGAGTATTTCACAATATTAATCCTAACCAAGTTTGCAATTTGATAAAATAAATAGGATTTCAAAAACATTAGGAAAATATAGACAGAAAAAACATTTCTATTTGAATAGTATTAGTGGAGGCCTTAATTCAAAGGCAAACTAGTTATCTGTTGTTATTCCTCATTAGTTATGATATATAATTAGTAGAGTACAAATGGGATCTCATCATCTAAGAGTTGAAAAAAGTAGATGGCTAAAAATTTCTCATGAAGAATGAATATGCAAAGTTTGCAATATAAATAATATTGAAGATGAATACCATATTTTATTGTAATGTCATGCATTGAAACACATAATACATAGATGAGATATTATAGTTACAAATTTAATTAATGTATTATAAATGTTAATTTTCTTTATGATGTTTTCAAAACTAATAACATGTATATTTCTAATATCTAATATATTCAAAGGGTCTATGGACATAATAAAATTTCACTTTCATTTTAGTAAAAAATAACTCTATATAACATAATGTCGTTAGTTATATTAGATATTTTGGAGAGGTATATTATTTCAGTTTTACATATGCAAGTTGTTAACTATTTATTTGTAATTTTTTCAATTGTGAAGCCCTAAGAACTTAAATATTTATATGGAAGCAAGGAATAAGGATGCAACATGGATACATTGATGATAGTTTAAAAAATTTTGGTATAAAGTTTGGACACATTGATGATAGTTTTAAAACTTTTGGTATAAATTCTGTAACGTAGAATGTAAATCTTGGTGAACAAGGGAATATTTTTAATGATGAAGATTACTAGTATATCAATTGAAGAGAAGACTTATGGAAAACACATGATCAAATAAATATTCTATAGAAGCAAGCAATTGTTAGGTGAATAGGTCAATCATGTGATCTAAATCAAGTTCAAAAAATTACAAGGTAATGGTAAGTGTGGGTAAGAATATTTTAGCTAATACATAATATATAGATTTTCTATTGTTTTTCTCTACACATTTGTTCTTTCCTTTTGGAGGAAATAGATTTTTATAGGGTACATGATTGGTTTTATTCACTTAGTCTCAAGGTTTCTCCAAATGGAATAAAAATTGTTTTAGAGGTTTTCATTATTGTTGGATTTCCTTGCTGGATTTGGATTTTGATCTTTAAGATATTTTTATACTTCATTAAGTTTTAAAACCTTAGGGATTTTTTTATTTATGGATAGAAAGGGTTTTGATTGCAAAAATTAGAGAGCTTGCATGTATACAAATCAAAATTTGTTAAAACTGTAATAGTGTGAGCTGAAATTGGCATGAGACTATTTTTATTAATAATGTATTTTTAGAAAGTCTTAGGTCACCTTATGAAAGTAACCAAGTTGAATGAACGTTATAAAAATGCACAAGTTCAATGAATCTTAGATGAGAAAGCTTATGTATATCTTTATGCTACTACTATATTGTAGAGTACAAAAGGTGTTTTGTATAATTTCTTCTTAATTTTGCAATAGATAATCCTCCATTATCATAGATGTAAGTACTCTTCCAAATCACATTAAATCTCTATGTCACTATTCTTTTCTGCATTTTGTTTCTTCACCATTTCATTATTGTTCTTCACATTTTTCTGCACAACTTAGCTATTTAATCTAAGTTTTTTTCACTAAATTTTATAATAGTTGATATCAAAGTAGGTAATGGGAGATGCAAAAAATGGATACTAAGATCTTGAATGCAAAATTTGAGGTGGAAGAGTTCAATGGAAAGAACAACTTTAGGCTATAGCAGATCAAGATTAAGGTTCTACTTATTCAACAAGGTTGTCATAAAGCATTGCATGGGAAAGTGAAGAATCAAAAGGAATGTTAGATGATGATTAGGAGGATTTGGATCTAAGGACTCAAAGCACAATTCACTTGAGTCTTTCAGATTATGTCTTGTTGAATGTTATAAAGCAAGATTTAGCTGCTACTTTATGGAGCAAGTTAGAGGATTTGTATATGATCAAATCCCTCACAAACAAGCTGTATTTGAAGTTAAAGCTCTATGACTTCAAGATGAAGGAAGGAACATCTATTATGAATTATTTGAATACCTTCAATGAGATAATTTGATAGTTGTCCAATATTGAGGTGAAGGTTGAGGAAGAAGATTAAGCCCTTATCTTGCTAAAATCTCTTTTGCTATCATACAAACTTGTTGCAAGTATGCTAAGTTATGAAAAGAATACCATAGAGCTGGAGATGGTGATTGTAGCTCTTCTTTTAAAAGAAAGGATAAAGGGCTCAGATGCAAAAGACATCTGGATAAGACTTGGTAATTAGAGAATGCATGATGGAGAGAGGATCTTATTAGGGCTCTTCCAGATCAAAGTCAAAATCTAGAAAAGGAAATAAATAGGAAAAAAAATGATTCTACTACCATAAGAAAAGACATTTCAAGAATGAATGTCAAAAGTTAAAAGTAGACTAAGAAACAAAGTAGAAAGATGCAGATACCTTGTCTTCTCAAAATATGATGAATAATATGATGCATGATGCTTCAAAAAATGTGGAAAATATTCTTGTAACTTTATGGATTTTTGACAGTAATGCTTGGATCCTTGATTTAGGGGTTTCATGGCACATTACTTCCAATAGATTTTCATTTAAAACTTATTAAGAAATTGATGGGGGACAACTTTTAATGGTAACAAATAATGAGGATAGAATTATTAGTATTTTCATCATTTAAATTAGAACATATGATGGAGCTATAAGAACTCTCACTAATGTGAATAATGTATCAAAGACACAGAGAAATATAATTTCTCTTAGCACTCTAGATAGTCTCTGTTGCAAGTTCATAAGTGAAATGATCATTTGAAGATCACCAGAGTATCTATTATGGTGATGAAAGACAAGGAGCATGGGAACCTCTATTAGCTAATTGAAAAAATAGTAGTTAAAGAAGTAGATATTACTACATCCATGTTATGGCATAGGAAACTTAGCCACATCTGTGAGCTTGGATTGAACAATCTACTTAAGAAGCATTTTATTCTAGGAGTGCACAAAATTGAATATGACTTCTATGAGCATTGTGTGTATGGAAAATAATGCAAGGCTAATTTTACAAGTAGTAGAACTAGGAGTAGAGACATCCTAGTTATTATGCATAACAATGTTTGGGACCTAGCTCCACAAGTATCTTTGGGAGGCTTAAGGTATTTCATTACCTTCATTAATGAAAAATTAAGAAAGGTATAGATTTTTCATTTAAAATAAAAATTTGATGCCTTTGAAAGGTTCAAAGAGTTTGAAGCTTTTGGGAAGAGGAACATTAGTAGAAATATTAAGTGCCTAAGGTCAAAATGCAAAGGAAAATATATTTTAAAGAAGTTTAAGATATACTACAAGTATGAAGGAATCAGAGGCATTTGATAGTTCCTAGCACTTCATAGCATAATGGTTTTGTAGAAAGGATGAATTGTATACTTCTAGAATGCACAAGAAGTATGATAAGCTTTGCAAGACTAGACAAGGCAATTTGGATGGAGAGAGTAAATACAACATCTTATTTGATAAATAAGACTTCTTCTCTTGCAATAACTAGTAATACTTTAGAGGAGATATGGAGAGGATTACTAGAGAGATATGATCATCTTTGAATTTTTGGTTTCATAGTGTATGTACATATTCCAAGTATCCAGAGAAGAAAGCTAGATTCTAAGTCCAAGAAATACATCTTTCTTAGATATGAAGATAGCACCAAGGGATACAAGTTATGGGATTCTATCTCTAAGAAGATCTTCATTACAAAGGATGTAGTATTTGATGAATCTTCTTTTTTATACAAGAATGAATAAAAAAAGGCTACAAAAGATTATTATCAAAAGGAAGTTTTTGTGGAGCTACAATTATCAAAAGTGGTAATAGTAAAGAGAATAGAGAAGAAACTCAAATGGAAGAACGTGAAGGAACATGGACTCAAGTGGAGTTTAGAAGATCTTCAAGAGAAACCAAGGGTATTTTAGCAAGAAGGTTTGATGATGAATTTTACTTTCTTACTTTGGTTGTAGATATAGTGAAGATAATGTCTTACTAAGAGACATTGAAGAGTGAACAAATGAAATAGTGGCAAGTAGCCATGGAAGAAAAGATGCAATGTTTCTTGAAGAACAAGACTTGGGATATAGTGGAGCTACCCAAGGGTAGGCAAGTAATTGATTATAGGTAGTTAATTAATGTAAAGTATGCTATGATAGGGATGATTGAAATGTTCAAGAAATGATTGGTCGCAAAAGGATACCTTTAGAAGTTTTGTGTAGACTTCTTTGATGTTTTTTCATTGGTAGCCAAGTTATCTTCAATGAAAATTTTTTTAGCTTTAGCTTCTATTGAGGATCTAGAGCTATAGTAGGTGGATGTCAGGATAACTTTCCTATATGGTGAATTAGAAGAGAAGATATTTAGAAAATAATTTAAGGTTTTTATTATCAAAGGAAAGGAGAATCTTATTTGAAAACTAAAGAAGGCTCTGTATGGATTAAAGAAAAGTCCAAGGAAATGATATAAAAGATTTGATTCTTTTATCTGAAAAATTGGTTTCCATAGGAGCTCTATAGATCCACGTGTATATAATATAAAGTGTGAGGATTGTAGCCTTATAGCATTAGTTTTGTATGTGAATGACATGCTTATTGCATGAAAGAATAAAGATGGAGATTAGGAAAGTTAAAGAACTGTTGGTAATAGAGTTTGATATGAAAGAATTAGCGGTAGTCAAGCATATCCTTGGCATAGATATTACTTGTGAAAGGTAAAATGAGGAGCTATGGTTATCTCAAAAGCACTACATCAAAAAGGTTCTTGAGAGGTTTGAAATCCAAAATGCTAAATTAGTGGAAACTCCCACTGGAATGCAATTCAAGTTATCTTCTTATCTTGGTCCTAAAAATGAGAAGGAAAAGATGTACATGTCTCGAGTTTCATACTCTAGTACTATTATTAGCTTGATGTATGAAATGGAAGGAATGATACTAGACATCACACATGATTTTGAACTTATTATAAGATTCATGGGGAATTTAGAAAAGAAACATTTTCAAGCTATGCAATGGATTCTCAAGTATTTTAAAGAAACATTAGGATTATCTATTTGTTATAGCAAGGATAAGAAAGGCTTAGTAGACTATTGTGATTTAGAATTTGTAGGTAATTTAAACAAAAGAAAGTTCACATTAGGGAAAATATTTGTATTAGGAGAAGGATCTATTTCTTGAATGTCTTTGGTAACTCTTTCTTCTATGGAAGTAGAGTACATTGCTGCTTTATAGACTTGTAGAGAAGGGATCTAGATATAGAATTTCTTGCAAAATTCTGATAGATGTGAGGAAAATATTTTAATCTTTAGTGATAGCTAGAGTATCATTTTCTTGGCACACAAGCTACGATTTCATCAAAGGTCCAAGAATATCAAGGTAAAATACCACTTTGTTCAGCAATAGATGGAAGAAATGTGTCTTGATTTTCAGAAGATTCACACTTCTATAAATCTAATGAATATGTTAACAAAGCCTTTTATGATGGAGAAGTTCTAGTGGTACTTGGAATTCTTACAAATTTATTAAAACTAGCCATGCAACTAATTTGGAGGATTTGAGAAAGGAGATATATGGATAAATTTTGGCTCAAGATTAAGATTGTAATAGTATGAACTGAAATTGACATGAGACTATTTTTATTAATAATGTATTTTTGCAAAGTCTTGAATCACCGTATAAAAGTGACCAAGTTTAATGAACCTTATGAAAAGGCCCAAGTTCAGTGGACTTTAGATGAGAGAGCTCATGTATATCTTTGTAGTATTGTTATATTGTAGAGTGCAAAAAATGTTTTGTATCATTCCTTCTTACTTTTGCAATGGAAAATCGTCCATTATCATGGATGTAGGGACTTTGCCAAACCATGTAAAATATCTGTCACTATTATTTTTTGCATTTTGTTTTTCATCGATTCATTATAGTTCTTTACATTTTTCTTGATAATTTGGCTATTCAATATTGGATTTTTTCATTAAATTTCATAATAAAAAATGTAGTGATTTTATTTTGGTGAAATGAAATAAGACATTTTCATTTTTAAATTGGCCAAACTCTTTATGGACCTAAGATTTTGAGACCAAACCAAGGTTAGTATTAAACTAAATTTGAGATTTCAACCTTCAAAACACCAACCCAATGCTCAAGGAGGCATTGCACTTAGTAGAATAGGAAGAAAAATCAATTCCATGGCCTTATTTTTAAATGTAAGAGATGGTTTCTTAGGATCCTAGCTCTACACCAACATAAACTATAGCTTTAGCTCTCAACATTCCATCCTTGAATTCAAATTCAACTCCTTTAGTTTCTATTTTTGTTGTTAATATTGGCTACAAAGCACACAATAATAAAGGAAAAAGAATTATCCACCCACTTCTCTTCTATCCATCACTAGTGAACCAAGCTTAGATTTAGTGGGAAGCTATGGCTCACACTACAAGTTGTTGAAGCTAATGCTACTGAAACCATGGGTAGGTGATTCGTCAATGCCTTAGGGTATGAGCTTTGGAATCATGGAAGAGTTCCTAGTCATTGGAAAGAAAAAGGTGTGTTATCAAGAATCATTGTGGCTACTTGATAGGTCTAATCATTGTGATTAGACTAAGATGCATGTGTTACCTTGCCTTGCCACCCTTGTATGAAGAGATTTATGATCTTATAAACTTATGGATGTCATGCAATAGGTGAAGAAATCTCATATTTATGCAAGTCAAAGATTCCAAGTGGTGATCTAGTACTTTAGTCATTCTCATAACTCTTTTGCTTCATCAACTCTTCTTATGTAAACAAAAGAGAATATGAAAAATTATGATGAATGAAAAAACAAAAATAAAAAAGAGAAGAAAAATAAAGAAAGAAAATAAAAAGTATATATGAGTAAAATATCAATGATGATAAGAAGATGTAATGGGAAGGGCAATGTAATGTTAGGATTATTGGTTCATAAAAATTGATAATTTTATCATCTCAAGCTAATTTGTTTTATAAGTACTCATATCTAAACAAAAATGAATGGTTGAAACAATACCTATGCAAGTATTTTTCAAGTTTAATCCAAGGCCTAGATCACTTGACTTCCAAAAATTTCATGATCCAAGATAACCCATTCCTACCCATAATAATGAAGGCTTAGAAGTCTCTTCCTTAGTGAACTTTGGTAATGTCAATTACTTATTTCATTCAAAATCCCAAACCATTAACCCAAGCCTTAATCCCATTTAAACCTAGAATTTTTTTTCTTTGTTTGGTCATGACATTGTGATCCCCATTAGGATGTGGGATTGGTTAGTAGAGCCAAAGGAATTGATGACAAGATTTTGATAGAGAAAAATTTGAGGATCCTATTGTGCACACGTGCATGAATGGAGGAAAATCAAACTAGAATCTTAAATTTTAGATGATCGTTGGTACATTTCCTTGGTTTAGTTTCATCAATGATTAGATCATGGAACAATCAAGGCTAGATGACATTGTAAGTAGTAGGTGTGACATCCCATTCCTGGATGTCATGGTAGTCATCAAATATACATTATATTAGACATTATGTGTAAGAAGACAATATACCAAACATCAAATATATGTAACAATCAACATTATGCGTAAAGAAAATAATACAGAAAGTGTAGAAAGAGAAAGAAAAGAATGCTTTATTAATATGGATTAGTATATCTGAATCATGCTATGAGAGTGTTACTTGGGGTTTTTCTTCCTTTAGCATCTATCCCTTAGAGGAAATTAAGCGTTTCCACCATGGTTAGGCCTATAACCTAGCTAGAAGGGATGGCTAGTCCACTTCCTATCCCACTTCATCCAACTCTCATGACTTGTCTTTATTGACTCCACCACTCCATGCTTGGCATAATCTCTAAGCCCAGGTATAAATGCCTTCAATCAAACCCCCAAATGTTACCTCAAGAGATGTATTTTTTATTACAATATGCCATTTTGAGTCTTAATTAAAATTGCCCTTTTGGGTCTTGTTAAGATAACAATAACACTTGTTATGAAGAGACACCATCTTTATTAGGTAGCAATGTCATTTGAGAATGGGTACATGACAATCTACCCTACTTAGGTTTCATTTGTCCTTGAATGAGTCCATGTTCATTATTTTTTTCAAGCTCCAATGCTTCTATTATGATTTTGTGCTCCAATAATCTAATTTCTTCTTTGGACTTAAAGTTGTTTCTTGCTTATTCTGTAAACAAAATATATGTGAGAAGAAATATATGGAAAATTAAATATTACTTTCTTAATACTTACTTCATTTTATAAGATAGTGATAAGAGGTGAATTAAAGATTTATCAACACCAATGACCAGTCCTTACCAAGGTCATACAAAGTGTAACGTGGATTTGGTTATCCAAGTGAAGGTAGGGAAAATTATTTATTCCCAATTTTTCATTACCTTATATATTTTACTTATCTAATTAAAATATAAATTAAAAAATGAATAAAATAATAAGGTTTATCAATAAAAGTATGGGTGAGATACTTCTTGACCCTGATCAACCTTATGAATTGATGGAAGTAGTTGTAATTTTACTAGAGATGGTATATGATCAGATGGTCTTGATATGGCAAGGCTTGATCTTGGTTCTTCACAATTTCTTCTTTACAAAACAATTCTAGTAATTTGGTAACTTGGAAGAATCGAGGATTGTACAAAATATAATCTAGGATCTCAATGAAGAATGTTGTTAAACCATCCTCATTAATCATAGCGAAGTAATTGGTAAATTGTGGTTCTTGATGAGTACTATCCATCAACATCATCTGTTCCTGAATTCTAGAATCTAATTTATCTACTAAAGATTCAAAAGAAGAAGAATATGCACTAGCCAATGGAATTGTATGTTGAATTAATGGAAACATCTTTTTCAAATTAGGTTCATTTTCCAAAGATTTTGTTACACATCCATATTTTAAGAATTGATAAACACTACTTTCAACTTTTGCATTGAAGTCTCAACAAAGAATAAATGACACTAGATCAATATATCTTAGTAATAACTTATTCTTCAAACTTTCTTTTATTTTCTTAATCAAGTATGCTACTTGAAATAATTTAAAATCTAGACATGTTCGTTTGATAATTAAATGTGTGTTCACTACACATACACATCCTCCTAAGAGATGGAGTTTTAGAATTACTACCAAAGATATATGATTTCTCTAAAATGTTAATTGTTCTTTGTTTTCCATGACTTGAAGTTCTGGAATTTTAAAAATCATATTTTCTAAACCGCATTCAAGTCTTTGTACCAATTAAAACTTGGCTTCTTTATAAAAGATTGTGCAACCATCCATGCTGTGATTTCTACAATATGATAATCTATACGGCTCAAAAGAAGAACTTCCACAAGAACCTTTTTGCGTATAAATACCTATGTATCCCATCTTTTCCAAATCTAGTTAAAATTGGTATACTAATTCCCATGGAAAGACTTCTTGTAGGCATAAAACATCAACATCCAAATCTTGTAATTCATCTAAAATATGTGGGTATTGATATTCATGCCAATCCAAGGCCCATGGTGAACATAATGGATGTTCTTTCTCACTCGCTAAAGATCTTGAAAGCATGTTGTATGTTGCAATTTTCATTTTCATTCTTCTAGATCATTTCTCTTCATGGGTATCATACACCTTGTGGAAATAGGATGAAAACTCTCCATGTTGTTCTGTCATATGATTTTGATTGTAAGATGTATTGATATACATCTTCTTGATCATTGAAGACCATTTTGTTTCATAAATTGATTTCCTATCTAATAATCAATTGATATTAATACATTTTAAACTAATTTTAGTAATATTAACGGTATTATCTAATTCTTAATGGCAATGTCTACCATCCTTAAGAACACTGAATCTAGCAATGTAACTAATGACATGTCATAGTGATCTTAAGGTTATTTGCAAAGGTTAAGCACTAAATCTTCAGGTCCCAAAAGGTTAAATTTGTTAGTCTGAATAGGGCATGATTACTTATCCTCATGTTGTAGACTTTTAAGATACATTTCCATAATTTCATTGAATTATTAGGTATTCAGATGATAAATCTGATCTCACCATTAAGTTGAAAAGGATGAAAAATATTGGAAATGATTAATTATATGTTGAAGAAGGACATTATATGTTTAAGTTATGCTAAAATTTAACTATATCAGGCAAGGGGTAAAAACTAATTTTTGGTATTCCATGGATAAATCTGACTTTACCATTGTGTTTGAAAGGCTAAAATCTATAGGAAATGACTCTTCATTCACCAAAAAAGGCTTTTGAAATCAAAAGTTATGGCTTCTAAAGTCTAGAAACTTTTGGCAAGAAAAATGAAACCTTCCAAGAGGTCATCCATCCTAGTACTACTCTAGAACAAGCATGCTTAATTATGAAATTTTTATTCATGTGGTTATGAGGGCATAAATTCTAATTTTGAAATGTATTCTCACATGTGTTTTAATTTGAATCAACGTGTCAACATCGAGAGGCAATGATCGATGAGGTGATAAGCAATGATCGACGGCAAGAGAGGCAATGATCGGTACCATGAGAGGCGATGATAAATGGTAGGAGAGGAGATGATTGAAGATGTAATAGGCCATGATTGACAACACAATAGGTGATGATTGATGATGCTAACAATGTCCATGAAGCACTAAAGGAGACACGGTGCATGATAGAGTGGCATGACTGTGGACCAAACAACAATGACAGAGCAATGATTGGATGCCAGCTGGGAGCAATGTAGCATGTGTCATGGCAGTGTAGGAGGATGTCTAGGAGTGGAGTAGTGTGTGGCAATTTGGAACAGTGTGGTACATGTGGCCATCCTTGTTTGCTGGCCCTTGGTTGGCCTTTGTTAGGCCTAGCATAGTCTATGAGGCTTGTAGGGCCTGTGTAGCTCCTACTAGGCCTACACTGTCCTTGTAGGCTAACATGGCTTGGAAATTTTTTTTAATATATATATATATATTATTTTATTATTATTATTTTTATGTATGTGTGTGTGTGTGTGTATTTGTTTCAAGTTGGGGAGGGGTTGGGGTTTAAACCCACAACCTCAAATTTTTTTTAAAACTTATTATTATTATTTTATTTTACCTTGCCTCAACGATTGAGGTTGTGGTTTGATCGATGACAAGGTGGAGGTTTAGTGTTAGTAAACAAAAATTTTGAGTAAATTCTCGACACTAAAATTTTGAGATTTTTTTAAAAATAATAATAATTTCATAATTTAATATTATTTTAATATATGTATAACAAGAAAATTTAAACGTTAATATATTCCAAATTGTAAGTTTGTTAGAGACAAAATTTGTACCATTGGAATCATCTCGACGAGTACTATGCATCAGACATGGTCTTAGGGTTCAAAAATAAAGTTTGATTTTCAAGAGTTTAATAAGACCAAAATAACCTATTTTGTTGAATTGACATTTCTAGGCTGACACATGATAACTTGAGCTCTTCTAGATTACTTGAATAATGAATTTCAATAAAACATGATCAATTCAAGTCATGGTTACTAACATTTTTGAAGGAAATTTAACAATGATCCTAATAAATTAATAATTATAATATTAAGATGGGTAAGAGTTACTTGGACTGATGTATCATTGTCTTACTAACATCTCTTGTAATTGATGAATCTTGATGAGGTGTGGTCACATATTTGTTACTTAATGATATCCATGAAAGAATTTTGTTGGTTGCTAAGATCTATGTCTTTTATAGATGCTTGATCCATTATTTGTGAAATCAGTGGAAATGTATCTTCTGACTTACATAATAGACATATCATACATCTGGTGATGATCAATGGTTTTCCCTATGTTATGGCTTCATGGTTCATCATTAGGTTCATGTTGTAGTTAGCCCATGGTTTTGAATGGCCCTTGGATCATGGTTTTCTATGATACCAATTGTGACATCATGTTTCTAGATGTAATGTCAAACATCAAATATACATTATATTAGACATTATGCATAAGAAGACAATATACCAAATGTCAAATATATGTAACACTTGACATTATGCATAAAGAAAATAATAAAGAAAGTGCAAAAAGAGAAAGAAAAGAATGCTTTATTGATATGAAATAGTGTATTTGGATCATGCTCTAAGAGTGTTCCTTGGGATTTTTCTTCCTTTAGCATCTATCCCTTAGAGGCAATCTAGCACTACCACCATAGTTAGGCCTATAACTTGACCAAAAGGGATGGCTAGTCCACTTCATGTCCCGCTTCACCTAGCTCTCATGACTTGCCTTTGTCGGCTCCACCACTCCATGCTTGGCATGACCTATAAGCCTAGTAATAAATGCCTTTGGTTAAATTCCCAAAGGTTACCTTAAGAGACATCTCTATTATTACAACATTCCCTTTTTGGTCTTAATTACAATTACCCTTTTAGATCCTGTTAAGATAATAATAACACTTGTTATGAAGAGATACTAGCTTTATTAGGTAGCAGCATCATTTGGGAATGTGGACATGATAGTAGGCATGACCTTGCAGTTAGAAGGGTGACTTGGAGGGTGATCCCTATGGCGTGGATGAGTAGTGACGAAAGGATGTAGTAGCTAATTTCTTGTGGGACGTTGGATGTGCTTACATGCTTCATGAGCTAATTAAATGGTTGGCTTGGAATTTGGTCATGTTGCACTCTTATTTTTTCTCTCTCATCCATTATTCATTCTTCATATCTTTCATTTCATTCTTTTCCATTGTTGTGTATGGTAGGAAGTCCATTAGATAAAGTAGAGGATGAGATCTAACCATTCAAGGAAATGGACTTGTGTTTGATGCTAATGTCTCATTAGTTATTAGAAATCCTTGGATGTCTCATTAATGTGTTTCACAATGGAAAGAAAGGCATGTGTCTACAATGAGGAGGATCTACTTTTGAATCCTTGGTAGATNAGAAATGCATGAATTAATCAATTGACTCAATTTCCATAATTGTAGATTTTATCATAGGAAAGTTTGTAATGCTCTAGTTGTTTTAATCATTAGATGTGTTACTAGGTCAATTTGTGATGATTTAGGCATCTTTTGAACCTTGCATAAAGCTTTAGTGATGAAGGAAGATAAGTTTAATGTGTTACCAAAAAAGTATAATATTTCCTCATGCTTGAAAGGATGTGTTAATGCACCTCCTTGTTGACCTTTTAGTATGTCAAAACCTTAGAGAAAATGGAGAAGTTAGAATGTGTGTTTATGATTATAGTCTTGTAGGACCATGAAAGAGTATAATGAGCAAGGACTTCCAATGGAGATCCAAGACTTTAGAACAAGAGCTCAAATAACCAAGACTTTAAGAATGAGAGCTATGTTAAAATGATGAAATAAAGACTAAAGTGGACAAGATGAGAACATGGATGGAAACAGAGTCTATGAGCCAAATGAAGATGTTTCAAGGACTTTCAAGATGCTAAAATGACAAAGGAATACTTTAGACCTCAACATGTGTAAGCAAATTAGATGTATTACTATGATAATAGATGTCTAACTAGCAAAATAGACATCTTAGGGTAGACTTCACTTTCCGGTAGACGTCTCTCTTACATTGAGTTTGTTTGTAGTTAGATGTCTCATCCTTGAAGTAGATGTTCAAACTAGCTATTTAATAGCTATTGCACAAATTTTGAGGAGTTTTTGAAAAATAAAAGGGTATAAGACAATGTGGAATTCTTGGGAAATGTGCAAGTATTGTTCATTAAAAGATCTATCCTTGGTTACTCAAAGAGAATTTGTTTTTTTTCTTCATTGATTCATCATTTGTATGTATTATATATGTAGTGAGCTTCAATTGTAAAGACTATGTATCAAGTTACACTCTCTCATTAATCTTTTTCTTTCTTTCTTTGTAGCCTTGCAAGGTTGATGTACTTCTTGTGGGAAGGCATCTTTGTTGAGCATGTCAAGACCTTGCGAGG
Organism: Gnetum montanum; assembly: GCA_015680685.1. NCBI lineage: Eukaryota > Viridiplantae > Streptophyta > Gnetopsida > Gnetales > Gnetaceae > Gnetum > Gnetum montanum. Next base: position 68,499 of record MNCI01022155.1, on the reverse strand, counting down.
TTGAGTGTTTTTGTAGCAATAAAATACTTTGGTGTGGATCTCATGTTTATAGAGTTTGTGGGATCCTTTAAACCATATTTTTGAGTTTTTGGGACCTTGCAAGGTTGAGTGATTTTGTAGTGACAAAACACTCCAAATTGGAGGTCAAATCTTGTAAATGTTGTGGTGCCCTTAAAACCATATTTTTGAAGTAACAAAGTTTGGAGGTATGCACAAATTCTACCCTCTAAGTGTGGAGTACATAATTTGGTGATGAGACGTGACTTGCATGTGCCGCAATATCGCGTACGTGATATCGCGTCTTTCCCTGCGATATCGCGTACGTGATATCGCGTCTTTCCCTGCGATATCACGTACGCGATATCACAAT
>MNCI01022155.1:0-61805 GCA_015680685.1 Gnetum montanum | reverse complement strand
AAAAAAATCACATACCTCAGACTTGCTTAACCATACACCGTGACACTTACAAGCAAGCCTAGGAAGACAACGAACGATTAACCCCAAGTGTTTCTTGTGGTGTTAAGGCATTTAGTCTGTGGAGTTCAACCGGATCGCGCGTGTACGCTCGTATTCGTATGGTTGAGTGTAGGGGTACCTCGCCACTCATCATTTGGGAAACCACGTAAAAAATTATATTTGTTTTTGGTGGCTGAAATGTTTGTAATTGAGGATCTTATTCAACTCCCCTTGTAAGTTTTTTATCCTCAAGTGGTATCAAAGCCTAGTACTCTCAAGTTTAAGCTTAACATTTCAAGAGTAAATAATGGAGGGGATGCCTTACACCAAGCCACTGATGTTCAATAGGATCGACTTCACTTATTAGAAGGAAAGAATGCAAGGATTCTTAAAATCTATGAAATTTGAAGTTTGTGATTCTATCCTCGAAGGTTGTGCATCATCCATCAATAGCATCACCAGCTACCAAGCTAAGAAGAAAATGGATGCAAGATGAAAAAATTAAGTTCATGTTTAACTCTAAAGCCAAGAATTATAGAGTAGCTAGATGTAAAATTGCTAAAGAAATTTGATAAACATTAGAAGCAACCTATGAAGCTGCATCAATAGTAAAATAATTAAAAATTCTAGTGTTGCAAAGTGAATATGATAAATTAAAAATAAGAGAAGGAAAAAATATTCAGGACTATTCTAGGAAAAATGAGCTTGTTGTAGGAATTAGATGGATGGGCAAGAACTTTCCAAAAAGTGGTGTGATCATAAAAATGATTAAAACTTTGCACCCCAAGTTCAAATCAAAAGTCATAGCCATGAAAGAAAATAGAGATTTATTGGTGCTAAAATTTGAAGAGCACTCTTATTTCTTATGAGATGAATCTCATAAGTGAAGGATCAATAAAGGAAAAGCCTATTGCCCTAAAATCTACATTAATGAAGGAGTTGGTTGAACAAGAAACAAACTATAAAGATGAACTAGGTCTTTTATCAAGGAGTTTAAAGACTTCTTACAAGGAAGTGAAGAAGCTTTAATCAACTAGAACCTAATCAATCTAGTACCAAAGGTAAAGAAAAAGGTAGGAATTTTACAAATTCAAAATTTGAAGCATTTTCTATAGAATGTTGGGTTTGTTGTGGAAGGGGCCATGTGGCCTCTAAATGTTGTAGTGTTGGTAGGTTTCAAAGGAAAGAAAAATATGAAGTGGACTTGAAAAAGATAAACGTTTACACCAACTGGGATGCTGATGAACAAAGTGAGAGAGAGGTAGATGATGCTACAAAAAACTCACATCTCATATGCATGGCCCTCACAAATGTAGATTCTACAAAGATCTCTAATGAATATAAAGGTAAAAACGATAAAAGGTATAGTGAATTACATGAAGAGATCATTATTCAATATTATCTACTTAAAAAGTAAAAGAAAAATATGCATAGAAAAATCTCTAAACTTTATACTTTCTTCTTTAAGTTAAAAAGGGAACTCTTGGATGTAAAAGCTAAGGTTCAATTACTAATCCAATTGGATAAGTAGAAGTTTAGGGATACACAAGAGGAAAAGATTAGTAAAAACGAGGAAATTAGCACAAAATTGAAATTCTAGAGGAAGCCTTTCAAAAGAATGCTTGTACAAGTTCAATATCATCTAAAAGAAGAAACAAGATCAGGTTTAATAATCCCATCCAAACTAGAGATACCTAATATTTTTTCTATAAAGAATGTAAACATGAACAAGGTTATTATTATCTATATATAGAGCAAAATAACATGACTACTTGATCTTGTCAAGAGGAATCTAGTAAGTGTATCTTGCAGGGTACAAAAGTTTGGAGAAAAAATGAACAAGAACATGGAACAGCATTTAAGAAAATGAAGGGATTAGGATCAATAACTATCAAAAATTTTGAGTCCTCCCACCTTGAAAAAGATGAACATGACAAAGAAGGAGACTCATATGAGTTTGAAGATATATACAAAAATGATGATAAAAGAAAAGGAAAGTTGCATGATAAGAAGGTACTCTATGATGGAGGACCTCATCTCAAACTCCATTAATCATGTTCATACTAGAAAGCAAGTAAGGTAAGTAATGGTAAGTCTTTATTCATTTGCTTTCTAGAATTAGTGTAGATTAGTTTTATTTATAAATATTAGTAGACAAGAATTTCTTTAGATAGATGCTCTTTGGATACTTTGGCTAGAAAATATAATATCACTCAACCTTCCAAGATTTTGAGTTATAGCATATGACCAACAAAAGTTAATATATATATATTTATGAAAAGTATGTCAAGGTAAGGTTTGGTAAGTGTACATCATTTTGACACATTTTTGGATATCTATGCTTTATAAAAGTATTATGTTGTTTTGTGCCAAAAGCCTTTTTTTGAATATTGATAAATCTATCTTTATGTCCTTTATGGATGTTTAATTTTTTAAGAAGGATTTCATTAAAAAGAAAATCTATGTTTTTGCTGATATATTATGATTCTTATCATCTAGTAGAGATGCTACTAATGGTAGACCTTATATTTGAAATTTTCCATACTTGATCTTAATATGGCTTGATGAGTCATGATTTGCCTGGCTCTGATATCAGATACTAAATATTAGGGTCAAGATGCGATGTTGAATATCCGATATCATGGCATATGTGCCAACCTATAAATATAGCACACATAGTTTGCATACTATTTTTTCATAGTTTTATTAGTAGAGTAGTGAAACTCTTACATTTTTATTCCATAATCTTAGAGAATAGTTAGTAAGTGCCTGCAGAGTGGATTTAAGTCAATTGTATGGAGTCTTATTTGAGTGGAAGTGTACTTGGACACATTTCATGAATGGTAATAAGATCGAGATTTATTCTTATTCATTGTAGTACTTTGAATTAGATTAGATTTACTTTCCATGCAATTTACTTTTCATGTACTTAATTAATACTTACATTTTCATGCATATTAATAAATTGGTGGAATAAGCATGACCAGTTTTGAGCATAAACATGTATTCACTTAGTAACCCCAGTAGCATTATTATTTTGTTTGCCTAGTAGCATAGTTCTTGGTAATCCTAGTAGTGGATACATGGGTTCAAGATGTGTATGGAAAGCTAGGAATGGATACTCATCACTTGTAGGCTAGTTTAGACTTTACTTTCCATTGTTAATTAGATTAAATAATTTATTTCTTCATTATCATTAGGAGTAGCATAAGGCTAAACAACATCAATTATCATATGTGTCACTTTGGACTAAACTATACGTGACAAATCTACCACTAGTCTAAGTGGGAAGATAGCAAACTGTGATTAAGACATAACAATCTAGATGCCAGAACTAGTCCCATCCATAGAATTCGATCGAATCATTCATGAACACTTGTGATTCATATGGTTGGGCATAGGGGTCCCTCGCCACTCATCATTGGCACCATTGCCAAGGATGTTGCTAGTTATCTAGATTAGTTATATCACAAATAATCACTGTAAAATTATTAATGACTTATCTTTAGAAAAAATTAATATTTTAAGTCACACAAATTATTAGACAAAACCATGTCTTCTTCACATAGAACCAATAATGCATCATATGATGGGAACATGCATAGGAGAAATGATAGGATATATGCTAAAGAAAATTAGAGTGAACAACCTTAAACAAGGGTTTCCTATGCTCATTTAGACCCTTACTACACTCAAAGACTACATTCAACTAGTGTAGACAATCCTAGAGGAGATGGAGAAAGTCATAGAACAAGGAGGGCCTCAAGGCCTAGGACCTCCTCTAGACCTAGACAAGGTAAATCAAAGGACCAAAGGGAGAACTATAGAAGCCATGGTGATTCTCCCAGTTCCTCATATTCCTCTTCGTCTTCAACATGTAGTTCTAATAAAGATGAATGTAGATATAGAGATAGAGCTCCACTACGGGGTCAAGATAAAAGTAGAAATTGAACCCAAGGGTAAAATAAAAGACATAAAAATGAGCATAAACAACATCATCATAATAAAATGAACAAAAATAGAAATTTTCATCACAACATGTTTGATGACAATGAACCCTTGTTGGCCACTAAGAGCTTGATGCAAATCATGGACATGATTAAGATACCTCACAAGCATCGCAAGGACAGTCGCTTACCTAGCCTTGAGATAAATAATATCCCTAAATTTGCAGGAGGCTACAATTCAAATCCATAACATCATCTACAAGAATTCCATGATGCTTATGTCTCATACAATATTGAAAGTGGTTCGCAAAATNAAAATCATCTCATCGAGAGTTGCCTCTTTTTTCTCATCATAGATATGGATCCTTTTCTTTTGAAGATTTGGATCCCAATTATTTTCCTCTACATTCTTCCATTTGCATAGCTCTCCTTCTTCTTTTTCCACATGTTCAATTAACTCTTAGACCTAATGGGTTCATAGCTCGTATAATTTACTTTGAACATACATCCCAAGAATTTTTCCTTGTTTCATTACGAAGCCCATTAAGGATGTGGAAGAGCTACTTTTCCTTAGAGAAATCATGGCCTAGTTATTGATTCAGTAGAGAATAATATCTATCTAAGGCCATATCCAAGGGATCACATTGTTCTTATCTTGATCTTTGGATANGATGATTTTACAACGAACCTTGCCAATACAAGATTCTCTCATTGAGCTTGAAGCAAAGTTGGATAATATGTCAAAATTCATGAATGAGAAAGTTAAAAATTCCATAGAAATTGTAAAGGAGCAAGTAATGCAAAATGAACCAAGCAATCACAATAAATGAAGGAAGCATAACCAAGAAATAACTAGGAACAATTTTTGGCAAACAGGAAAAATAGCTGAAGGAAGTGAAGCTATAGACTCAACCATAGATGAAAATAATGGATGTGACATCTATATATATGACCATCCAAAGGGCCATTGCTTGATCTTGTTACATCTACATGAGTATTTGGCAAGGGCATTAAATTTGAAGTTTGTACAGAAGCACATGCCCAGTAGATTTTCTTTTCCACAAGGTAACTTTAGATAGTCCTACAACCAACCATATTATCCTAGTGGGACTTCTTATTAACCTTAAAACTACTATCAACTATAGTGACAAAATCCACAGTTTTGGTGGAGGCCATCATCAAACTAGCCCTACCCTTACTACTAGCCAAACCCATATGGATATTATGTTCAACAAGCTATCTCCCCAACTATTTTTACTTCCTCTACCTCAAATCACTACAACCACTCTCGCAAATATCATCATGTTGCAACATCTTATATGAGATCACCACCTCACACCTCTCACTCTACATCATATCATCAATATTCTCATACTCACCTCCATCATATGTCACTTTCAAAAACACAAGAAGGTTCAGCATTACAACATCAACAAATAAATGCCACTTATGCTACAAATGTGCATAAACATTCCAATACTGGTAGGTCCCCACCACAATCTCGAAAAAATCCCTTCTTTAGGAAATGTTGTAGGTAGAAGAAAAACACTCATGGATTGACCACATCATCTGAACCAGCATAATGCCAATTTGGTGCAATGCCTCCCTTTTCACAACCACTGTCTCCTAATCATATGCAAAAGCCAACACCCATTACCACTCCAACACAAGACATAAATGATAAACCTATAAACATAAATGATAAACCTATCATTGTGGAGAGACAAATGAATTCATGCATCATCAAGAATGATAAAGGATGCAGTTGTGAGCTAGAATTTTGAAATATTAATACAAGCCCCATACCAATCCACCATAAAGTTCAGGAGCAAGTGTATCAGCAAAAGCTAGTTTATGCAGTAGCCACTAAATCAGAAGACACCTAGTGCCTTGAAAATGAGAATATAAAACTATTTCAAAGATGCATGGAAGTAACTAATTTGCTTATTAGTTCTAGAATTTTCTAATTCTTCATATGTTTTTCATTTCTTAATATTTTTATTTTCTTTATATTTTTCTCCTTTCTTGAGTCATTCTCCTTATGTTTTATGAATGTATTTTATGTTTTTGTTAACAATATTGCCAAGTCATGATGCAGAAGTCAATGATATGTGTTTGGTTTTTGTGTTATGCTATCAAGATGATTGGGTAAGTAATTGTGTAAAGTAGTGAGACCACCTCATCCATCCCTCTATTTCTCTAAATAAAAGGTATTTTTCATGGAAATAATTTGGTTCTTCTTTTATGAAACTAAATTTCATTAATGATCATTGTACCTTGAAGAAAGAGGAAATGACAAGTGGGAATAGCAAAGGGTGTAACCTCAAGGAAACTTGTTGGGTTCTCTTCTTGAATTCCTTTATGTCTTTTATGACTCCCCTTGGAATGTATCATTACTCCTCAGTTGACCAATAAAAAGGAAGCTTTGTCTTTGCATGGTGTGGTTCCCATAAAAAAACCAAAAAAATTGAATAAAATGAAAAATAATAATAATGGGAATTCAAAGCACACCCCTTAGACATGATAATGGGCTACAAGCACTGGTTATGTGGATGGAAAGGAATGTTACCCATTCTTGAAGATGGCCCTCTAACTAAGGCCCTTCCTTCATATCTTTTCTTCTCTTTTCGGAGCGACGATTATTCTTTGAGGTGGTTGTGGACTCATGGTGGTTGGCAAGATGAAACACATCAATGTGAGGTCATTGTTCATGGTATGGACTTGGTCTAAACTTAAATGGATGGGTATGTTGATCATTTTAACAACATTTTTCACAAGAACCTATTGTGGACATGGTCAAGTATCTTACATTTGGATCTCTACAATCCCTTCTAAACCCATTATTCACCTCACTACTACATGCAATTATGAGCCTTTTAGTTTTGTATAGTATAGTGCAACACTCCAACCATGATAGTTGTGTGTTGTTTAGAACAAAGGAATGGTATACATTTAACTTTTCGAGTGTCCATGGACAACTATAGAAGTGATTATGCAAGGGCATTATGGTAGAAGCCTACTTTCGGAAGGATCCACTTACATAACTTTGTTGATCATGGCTTTGAACTAACCTTCACATCTTCTAGAACATCAATGACAGTTTCTCTAAATTTTTGCATGATTTTAGAACCACTTCTCATCCATTTCATTAATTTTTCCTACTTTTCTATTTCCATATCCATTAATATTTATTAGTCATCTTCTAAATTAGACCTTTAGTTTCAATAGTTTGAAAACTTGTGTGCTTCTGGAGTTACGCTTGTTAGTCATCGTGGCCAGGGATGTTCTTTTTGAAATTTTTCTAACATCTTATTTTTGAACATTATAGTAACTAATAGTAATTGATCAAAATAATGTGAACAAATTGATGATTTTAGTTACCTCATAGTTATGAGCATAGCATGTTGTAATCACCTTGTGCTTAAATGAAAACTAAGGGATCCAAAAAGGTTAATTATTAAAGAAAATTTACCAAAACTAATGTTGATCCTTTGGTGACTATAGGTGATGCTAAAAGAAACACCTAAGGAAGAAGGTGTTTTGCTAGGCATGAAATGGAAGCCAGGGCAAGGGGGGGGGTGGAGGGGGAGTGGAATAACAAAGGATATGCCCATGGAAAAATCATAACACATATAAGATAGTAGTTCAAATTGTGCATATTTACTAGATCCATGGGGCGATGTGAAGAAATTTCAGTTCCTCTTCAAGAATGTTCTACGTAACTAGAGAAGCATTGACATAACAATCAAGATTAAAGTCTACCATAACTAGCGGAAAAGAGAAGAATCATCTTTAGCAAATTTCTAAAGACCTCTGTAAATTTTGTAATCTTTAATGTCTATCTAGTCTTTTTATCATTCTATCATTTTGTATGCATCCACTAGAATAAAATTTTGTAATGCGGCACTCAAAGTCAATCAATAGTTTTCATACCATTTTATAATCCCATACATTCCTAATATTTTATAAGGACCTTATTCCTCATTTTTTTAACTCAAGGATGAGTTTTCATTCAGTCATGGGGGTAAGATAATTCATGATTTTCCTGGCTCTGATATCGAATATCCAATATTATATACTAGATATCTAGGTCAAGATGCAATGTCATATATCTGATATCATGGTATATGTGCTAGCCTATAAATATAGTGCTTGGGCACATAGATTGCATATTAGTTTTTTATAGTTTTATTAGTAGAGTAGTCAAACTCTTGTAGTTTTATTCTATAATCTTAGAGAACAATCAATACATGCCCATAGATTGGATCTAAGTCAATTGTATGGAGTCTTATTTGAGTGGTGATGTACCTAGACACATTCTATGAATGAAAATAAAATTAAGATTGATTCTTTTTTATTGCAGCACCTTGACTTAGATTAGATTTACTTTCCATGCAATTTACTTTTCATGTACTTAATTAATACTTACATTTTCATGCATATTAATGAATTGGTGGAGTGAGCGTGACTAGTTTCAAGCATAAACACATATTCACTTGGTAACCCTAGCAGTGTTATTGTTTGGTTTTCCTAGTAGCATAGTGCTTGGTAATCCCAGTAGTGGATACGTGGGGTCAGAACATGTATGGCTAGTTTAGAATTTACTTTTCATTATTAATTAGATTAAATAATTTATTGCTTCATTATCATTTGGAGTAGAATAAGGTCAAACAACATCAATTATCATATGCCTCACTTTGGATTAAACCATACGTGAGAAAGCTACCGCTAGTGTAAGTGGGACGGTAGCGAACTGTGATCAAGACATAATGATCTAGATGCCACAAGTAGTTCCATCCATGAAATTTGACTAGATCATGCATGAACACTTGTGATTTGTATGGTTGAGCATAGGGGCACCTCACCGCTCCTCATGACTTTACAAATTTTTTTATGACATTCAAAAGTTTATCTCTACAAAGGCAACTAAATCATGAATGTATGATCAACCAATGGATAAATTAAAAAATAATATGAATCAAGAAGATGGGACATATATGCAAGGAAAGCATCAATATAAGGGGAGTTCTTCAAGATTCGTTTTAGGATATATTATTAAAGTTACAAGCTTCGAGCCTCAAGCACCCATAAAATAATTAGGGAGGAGTATATCTAGTAAAGTTTTAAGGGTAAAAGAGCAAATTATTTTCGATCCTATCAATCTTTTACCTAGAAATGATTTTTTTAACTCTTAACCTTTACAAGGTTATATCAATTTACTTTTTGAGCACTATTAGTAAGAAACTATGGTACATGTTTAACTTTTTATATGCTAAGGCTATATCATTTTGAGTGTCCTATATGATGTATCTAAGGTTTGTATTGCAAATATAAGCTATTAAATACTCACCTATAGAATCTCAATCACTTTCAATGGCATATTTGAGCAAGTATAAGTATTCATGCTCTCTTTTGATAAGGCATTTAAAGGTAATCTTGTAAATTATAGCTAAGATATGTATATTCTATACCAAGATTTGCTTTTAACATGGTTATCTTAAATTGGTTTATGAATCCATTGGTAAGGATATGATTGGTTGTTTTTAATCTTTAAAATTTTTAGTTGATAAGTTTTCTTACTTTGACTTATCTTATGAGATTTGATATATTTCTCAATAATTGATTACACATTTACTTACTCTCCTTAGCTTAGTATTGGTATATCATTTAAATATGAAGAATGTATTAAGAAAGGCTTAGTGAAATTTTGCACCATAGTAGTAATAGATGAAGACTGGATGATGTATCTTGATTTTTATCTTTAACAGTCTTTATACATATATTTTACTTTTGATTTTCATGAATTACTATTTAGCTCTCATGATTTTGAGAATCTAAGCTCTTCAAAAAGGAGAAGTATAGTGGGTGATTAGCAAGAATCATGATATGTTTTATTAACTAATGGCTTATTGGTTCAAAGACATGATACATGATCTTTAATGCTCAAACTTTGAAAGTCAACCTTTGGATATTAACTAAAAGGCTTGGATTCGTTGTGCCTATTTGATTCTAACCTTGTTTGTCAATAGATAAAGGATTCCTCTTAATGAAATTTAGTTATCCTTAGCCCTATTTAATTAGTACTAAAGGATGCGAACTCTTTAACTGATACCAATCATGTTTCTTCCTTAGATAAAAATTTTTTCTCTATGGGATTTTCCTATAATGTAGATTTGATGGAACTTTATTGCAAATATATGGGTTATTCCTTATCATTTTCCTTGTCTTTTTTTGGATGCTATTCAAAAAGAGGGAGAGTTTTGTGATTGATCATGTAAGCCATGTGGTATATGATGTTGTTCTTTTTCTCATGATATATCTTTGGAGATAGGTTATATTTTGTTGACAAGTTATACTTTGCTATATCTATATTTACATCTGTGTCATTTGAATTTCACATACTTTTGTGTGCTATATTTCTTTGGGATATACTAACCCATTTTCTTAAGTTTTGTACATCACCAAAAAGGGGAAGATTGTTAACCTTTCAATATGTCAAAAACTTAGAGAAAATGAAGAAGTTAAAATATGTGTTTGTGATTGTAGCCTTGCAGGACCATGAAAGAGTATAATGAGCAAGGACTTTAAATGGAGATCCAAGACTTCAGAACAATAGCTTAAAGAACTAAGACTTCAAGAACGAAACCTATGTTAAAATGATGAAATAAAGACTAAAGTGAACAAGATGAGAATGTGGATGGAAATAAAGTCCACGAGCCAAATGAAGATGTTTCAAGGACTACCAATATGTCATAATGACAAAAGAAATCTTCAAATCTCAAAGTGTGCAAGTAGAGTAGATGTCTTAATTTGATAGTAGATGTCTAATTTGTAGAATAGACATCTCCATTTTGAAATAAATGTCTCTCCTACATTAAGGTTGTTTGTAGTTAGACATCTCATCCTTGAAGTAGATGTCCAAACTAGCCATTTAATAGCCATTGCACAAATTTTAAGGAGTTTTTTTGAAACTCAAAGGGTATAAGACTAAGTGGAATTCTTGAAAAATATGAAAGTACTATTCATTGAAAGATCTATCTTTTATTACTCAAAGTGAATTTGTTCTTTTTCTTCATTGATTCATCATTTGTATGTATTTTATGTAGTGAGCTTTGATTACAAGGACTCTGTAAATCAAGTTACACTATCTCCTTATTCTTTTTCTTTCTTTCTTTGTAGCATTGTGGGGTTGATGTGCTGCTTGTGGGAAGGCATCTTTGTTGAGCTTATTAGGACCTTGTAATGTTGAATGTTTTTGCAACAAAAACTACTTTGGTTTATGTTTAGTGTAACAAAAACTTACGATTATAGTTCATAACTCAATATGTTATGAACTTTTTGTACTTGGACTTATTTCATTGTACTTTGTTAAGTTTCTTATGGACTTAACTTTACAAACTTCTGTCATTGTTTATTAAGTAATTACTAACTTAACTTCACTAGCATTTATGAAATACTTCTTTATAATAACTTCATCTTGGCTACATTCTTACGATGCTTGTATTTACTTATTATTCATGATAGGTCTTATATATATTTTCTTGGTTGATCATTCTTACGTGAACTAAACCTTCTTGGGATCTTTCAATGATCCACATCTTGACCTATTATGGACTACTACCTTAATCGTAGTTTATTCTGCTTCATAGTCATCTTTTTCGTTTTACTATAATCTTCTAGATGGTCTTCTCTTTCAATTTAAGATACTAGATTAGATTATGAATGGCTTACCTTAGATCTTCTCTTCCTATTTAGGAAATTGAATTCTCATCACTTCTTTTACTTATGAATCACTTACTAATATTTTGATTTCTTATATCATCATTACAAATCTATATATTGTAATGAATTCTTTGTTGTTGCACTTCTTGTTACTGAAAACTTCTGATATATTTATTGTTCCTTATTTCTTGATTCATTTTTCTTGTTTCTTATTCCATATTGATCCACCAATGTTCTTTTATTATTCCATGTTACTTATTATTCCTTATTATTTCATGTTGCACTACGTTATTCTACTTAATCTTCCTATATTATAAAGATGATAACATAAAATTCAAAAAGGAATAAAAAAGTAAAGTAAGGCGCAAAAGAATCATACCTGTCCACTCTATATACTATCCCAGGTGGATTCTAGAATAGAGTGTGCACACGGAAGCCTAAGAAAAGTGTGTTGTTGTTGTTGTAATGAACACAAGTAGGCAACTCCCACACACAAGTCAAGGGATGAGTAGATCTAGTACCCTCAGCAGGGCCTCCCTAAACCTTGAAAAGTCCCTCATCGATGTTAGTAATAAAGGCAAGCATGCCTTATGTAGACCCAGGCAGTGTTGTCTCGATGATATCATGAGCAAATTATTCACTCAGGTGAGACCATATTACCACACTAAAATTTTGCAGGATGAATGACAAAAATGAACTAACACTGGGGTGGAACCATATCACATGGGGCCTGATGCACATGTCATGGGGAGGTGTGTCCAGTCCAAAAGGGCTGAACCAAGCAAGTACGCCAACAAGCTCAACCACGCGAAGAGAAGATTTAGGTCCCCTACATACAGCCAAAACATTAGGTAGGTGAAGAATCTAAGTGCTAACAATAAGGCAAAATCACATAAACCAATACTTTGAATGCACAGCTTCACTCCATGAGACAAGGACACCAATATCTATTTACTGTATCTGACGCTCACTGGGATACATTGAAATCCATTTCACAATAAATCCACACAAAAGTATAGAACATAAACACTCACTAAAGCAAGGTTTAAATCATCCGTCTCAGGAAAACAATAAACAGTATAAACATGAGACCAACAAGTAATGGGCACCCCAGCAAACAACCAGCAAGTAATAGGCATCCCAACAAACAACACATGTCTTCACATTTTTAGTGCATGCTAGGCATCCTTGGTAGCTTACATTGGGAACTGATCTAGCATCAACTCACGCTGGGGCCTTTCCTAGCAAACTCATGCTGCAGTTTCCCAAGTGACTCATGCTATGGCCTATTACCATATGACTCAGGCTAGGAGGGCTCACGCTGGAACAACTCATGCTGGAAGGGCTCACATTGGGACTGTTCCAACAAAACCACATCATCTATCTCCCCATCACTCACACTGGGTTTTCTACATTCCAACTCACGTTGGGAACTTGCAACTCATGCTACCCAAGAACCTGAAATCACATAGGAATGCTAGCACATGGGGACAGAATCGTTTGTCTAGTAAAATCATCCACCAAATATATCCCATGGAAATTGACCCTGCAATGCAGCTCATGCTGCTAGAAAAGAAACAAACATGCCTTCCCTGCCTTGTACTCACGCTTGCCTTTCCCTGGTAGTCATGCTACCTGAAAAACCCTACGGCCCAGGAAGCCCAAGAAGGCTGAAAAACCCTACGGCCCAGGATTCCAAAAAAAGCCAAAAGAACCCTACAGCCCAGGGGCCTAGGAAGGTTGAAAAATCATGCTTCCAGGAAGCCCTAAAAGCTCACGTTGTGCAAGATATCCCTAACACCCATGACGTAACTTATGCTCATGCCCTGCACACACACTCTAGGCAGTCATGCTAATGCCAAAAATCCCAGATAAACCCCAAGACAACCACAAAATTGAGGCCATAAAATTCTATTCTAGGTAACACTATCCACAAATGCTAGAGAAAAGCAAGAGAAAGCAAATCTACCTATGCAAGGCCCCATCCTACGTTGGAATCCTGGCTTGGGGGAGATGCTGGAGAAGCTCTTCACTCTCCCCCACAAATGCTAGATTTTCCTGCCTCTTACCTTTTTCTTAGCTTGCCTTTCCTCTACCCTTATCCTTCATGGTTGCCTTGCTCATGCTAACACTGACGCTATAGCTCACGTTGCAATAGTAGCTCACGCTACAGTCCAAGAACTCATGCTAGCACAAAACCCCGTTTCTTCACTTCAAAATCCCCTTTTAAACCCAATACATTATATTTTATTTTATTCTATTTTTTTATTTAAATTTACCATGTCTAAATTTTTTTTATTTATGTCATCTTTATTTTATGTTGGCCAAGTATTCCTCATAATTTCAACCTCTGGAGATGAAGCTGGAAAATTATTATTATGCAAAGGAAGGGATGAAAAGTTAAAATCAAATAAATATATATATATATATATATATATATACATACATTTACAAACATTTTAAAAATTCATAAAATTTTAGAGTATCATAAACTTACCACTCACACAAAATTAAAAAATCAAAAATGCTCTATGCACTCAGTCCAAATGACAAGTCAACATGAAAATTATCTAGCTCGGTATGGCCTAAAACTGCCATGTGGCCCAGTATGGCCTTAAAATGCCATCTAGCCCGGTATGACCTAAAATTTCCATGAGTACCGCTGCATTTTCCAATTCTATTAGTATATAGTTTGGTTACCCTATGTTCGTTTACATTTAGTAACTCTTTCACCAAGGGGATGTCTCTTACTTCACTCCCGTTTTAAATTGGCAGTAGCAAGCACATGGCCACTAAGAATATCCTTTCAATATTGTCTCTCAGTGGACCATATGGGGAGGTAAAAATAGCAATCAATCCAAAATCCTTGGATCTAAATCCATCCAATTATACTAATTTAATAGCCTCCACTCAAGAAATGTCAAACTGGCCTAAAAATGTGATTAAGACTTTGGATCTAGAAGTTGATAATATCACTGAAGATCCTCTAGTTGAAATCCCCATTACTACATTCAATGGCTAAACTAGAACATTGAAACTAAGCACCCTTCTAGAATCACAACCTATCAATTACATCACTCAAGTTCTAAAAGACAACATAAAAACATTTGCATGGTCATATACTGACATGCTAAGATTAGATCCCTGAATTTTCCAACACAATATCATTCTTGATGAAAAAATTAAACCAGTGAAATAAAAGGCATGTAAAGTTAGACTTGAGGTGGCTTTGGTAATTCGTGCTGAAATCACAAAGCTCTATGAAGCCTATTTCATCTAGGTCATTGATTATTTCGATTGGGTGTCAAACATTGTTGTAGTCCCTAAGAAGATCGGTAGTATACGCATATGCATCGACTTCCATGACCTTAACACAACCACTATAAAGGATGACTACCCGCTACCTAGCATTGATCAACTTATTGATACAACTGTTGGGCATGCACTATTATCCTTTATGGATGGATTTTTAGGATACAACTAAATAAGAATCAATCTGGAACATCAACTCAGAACAACTTTTATGACACCTTGGGGTACATTCTGTTATACTATGATGTCATTTGGTCTTAAAAATGCAAGAGCCACATATCAACGAGCAATGACATATATATTTAGTGATTACATGCTCAATTTTCTCAATGATTACGTTGACGATATCGCGGTTAAATCTAAAACAACTGAACAACATGTAAAAGATCTAGACCTTTAACTTGCTAGATGAAAATCTATTAGCTACCCTATCATCTAACAAATTGCACAAAGCATTCAATAAACAACGTCATAACCTAAGAATTAGGAAAGTTAAATATTAGCTAGGAGATAAGGTTCTCTATTGGAATCCCACACATGTGCCATAACGTACTAAATTTCAAACACTATGGGAAGGACCTTATATTATTTATTCAACTTTTCCTTCAGGGGCCATGAAAATATACAAACTTGAGAGCCCGGATAAGAAACTTTTGGTCAATGTGCAACAAACCAAACCTTTCCATGAGCTTAGGACAACTAGTACATATGCTACCTTTCTTGATGGACAACCCTGCTCACTATTTTAGATCTCCTTTTTTCAACTTAGTTGTGGGGGAGATGGCCACCTATGCTAACAATTTTAGGCCCTCAGTTCTTTTTGAATTTTTGTTTTACACATTCTTTCAACTTTTCTTATTTTTGTTTTACACTATCATTCATGTTTTTACTATTTCTTTGTTTGCTTAATCTAATTTTATTCGTCATTTAATAAGTTCTCATGATGGTGGATTGAATTATATAGGTATGGTTCTTTGTTTGCTAATGTTTGGTTTTTACCTTTGAATTATGATGCTAATATTAAGGTATGGTTCTTTTGGTAAAATAGGCAATGAGTCCACACCATCCACTCATCCATACAACTCTATGATCTCCATTGGATTCGAACTGTATAGTCCCCTTTTTCTAAGTAAACATGTTAATGAATTGGTGGCTGGGTATTTTTCAAACCAAGGAAAGACTCAAAGGATGAAAAGGATATGACTTCAAGGGGATTTGATGCATTGGTGCTGGCCATTCTCTTAGGTGCTTGGATGCTTTTTCTTAAGTTTTCCACCATTCTGACATTGTTCAAAAATCGAGAAGCTAAGTAAATAAAAATAAGTCTTTACATGGTGTGGTTCTCATGCATAAACATATAAAAAAAGAAAAAGAGAAAAATGTGAGAATTCAAAGCACACCCCTTAGACATAATAAAGCAATATGGACTACAAGCACTAGTTATAGCACTGGAAAGACATGTTACCCATGCCTGAAGGTTTTCTCTAACTAAGTCCCTTTCTCGCTTCCTGCTTCTCCATCTCACTCTCCTTGGGATGGTGGTCACTCTTTGTGGAAGCATTCTTGTTGCCTCAATAGGATGGATTGGCCAAGTGTATTGATGTGAGGTCATTGAATGTGGTTGGTTTGAGTTTGGATTTGGGATGAGTTCTACTCAGTTATCTTAACCATGAAATACACAAGGGGCTTTATGCAACCTTGTTCTTGGGATTCCATTCCATTCTCTCCTCTCCATATTTTTTCCCATTTTGACCTCATTGCTGGTTTTATCATTAGTCTATTCTGGGTTGATGCATTATTTTTCTTTGGTGAATTCTTATGGGTAAGTTTTTAACTCTTGCTTCAAAATGACATTCCTAGAGCCTATAGACTCTTTGGTTTGTGGGTTTGTCAAGGCATAAAGAACATGAGCCTACTTTAGGGAGGATCCACTGGCATTTCTTTTTGGTGCAATTGTTAACTTCTTTCCCTTAAACATTTCCTGCAATCAATCATTTCTTGTTTCATCCCCATCCATGACATCCATTTTATTAGCATTGTCGTTGATATTTTTCATCTTTCTTATTCCTCATGATTTTCCATCTTATAGCTACCAGAGGTTCACTCTTAGTAGTGAGGGCCTGGGCATAAATTTTTTAATATTTTCCATTTTACTAATTTCCTAACCCCTACACCTTGGGTAGTTGCCAATGATAAATCTCTGAACCAATTTTTTCCATAACCACAACTTAGCTAATGCGCTTCATATTGAGGCAAGGTATCAACTGCATTGTGGATTATCTATCCTTGCTCATTTGTAATTGTGTTGTGTGTGTAGATGGCGATCATACAAACAATGGACTGGGCTTGGAGGAAGCACTTAGGATGGACCAGAATTGGAGCATTTATGAAAGGAGCAAGTTTGGTGGCATGACAATGGATAAACAACGGAAGGTGCAATCTTGGCATTGGTAGCAACACACTCCATCTTCTTTCTCTCTTTCTTTTTCTTTTCAAGTTGCCAAATAAAGGCTTGGATGTCATTTATGTACGAGTGTTCACCGCAATGGTCATGAACACTAATGTTTTAATATGCTTATTGATCTGTTCGTTGGGCACATTGAGTTTGTCATCCCATTCCACCGTTAGTTTTCAATTAGTCAATAATACCATACCTTCCCAATATTTTGTAAGGAACTTGAGGATGATTTTTCATTTAGTCGTGGGGGTATGATGAGAGCGATTACTCTAGTAGTTACTCTAATTATTAAAGTGGTTACTCTAGCGGTTACTCTAGTAGTTATTCTAATTATTAGAGTGGTTACTCTAGTGGTTACTTTAGCAATTATTTTAATTATTAGAGTGGTTACTCTAATTATTAGAGTAGTTGCTCCCAATCCTATAAATACAGTGCCCAAACGAACAATTGGAAAGAAGTATTTTAGCAGTCAAGTAGTGAAACGCTTGTAGTTTTTTTGAAAGTTAGAGTATTTTCCAAGTACCCGCAGTAGGAGGTCTAAGTGTGGATAGATCTTTATTCGAGCATTATGTACTTGAGCACACCTTGTGTACGGTAATAAAGACGAGCTCTTCGATTCATCCTTGTAGCTCTTGAGATTTTTTTTCTTACGCACTTCTTTCAATTTATTTTCTTATGCATTTATTTTATTTTATGCACTTTACATTTCTGTTATTAGCACAACAATTCATTTTGATTAATTAAGCAAATCATTAAATTACACAAGCAGGACCACTTCGAGCATGCGTATAACTCTTGCTAACCCAGTAACGATTAGTGTTTGGTAATCCCAGTAGTGTTACACTAGTTCAAGATGTGTACAACAAGTGGGAATGGATGCTGGTGTTAGGATTAGTTAGAACTTAGTTAATGAGTAGTTAAGTTAAATTAGTCACTTAGTTACCTCTCTCCTTACCTACTAGCACAGGACATAAAAACATAAAAGCTATAAAAATCATATGCTTCAAGCTTACTTAACCATACAATTGTGATATATAGGTAAGCTTTGGAAGACAATGATCAACCAACCCGTCCTTGTTCCACAAGGGTGCATAAGCACTTAGTCCTTGGAATTCGACCAGATCGTGTGTGAAACACTCGTATTTGTATGGTTGAGCATAGGGGTACCTTGCCGCTCATCACACATGATCATGAAATGATAAGAGGAAGAAATATAGAGTCAATATAATAGATATAAGTGAAAGAAGTTACCACAAGGTCTGGTGAATTGCAAATGTGAAGATAGTCAACCATTTCAAGCTTTGTTGAAGAGAAAAAGAGAAAAGACTATCTATGATTTTGTACTCTTCGAGACTTGAAGCTTTCTTCTTTTATTTTGCTCATTTTAACAATGAAATATAGGATCCTCTATCTTTTGTTTGCTAATTCCTATTTGTACTGCTTCTATGATCTAGTTTGTGCGGATATACGTGCTTTTTGTTTTGTTTATCCTTAGTATGGTTGTAGGCATCTTTATGTAGGAAATTCTTAAATGACATGTAGAAGCTTTTTTATGTGCATGTTTCTATTTTTTACTTTCCTTCTTATGTTTAATCCATTTTATCATTCACCAAATTTTTGTTGAGGGTAATATAAGTGTGCTCATACCTCCTTGATATCTTGCTCATATTGTTTCTTTGTTTCCATGATTAAGTTATGTTGGAGTCATGTAGAAGTTAGTAGAAGTCATTAGAAGTTATAAGTAGTCTTTGAAGTGCATGTTATGGACCCTTTTATGCTTAGAAGTTATGGTTTAAACGTTCTAGTGGAAGAAAAAATAATAGGGTAGAGAGAAAAATTGAATATGGAAAGAGGGGATTAATTGTATTTCATTTTATAGCATGCCATATTTGGCAATGCTCTTTTCTCCAAAAAAGTATACATAAAGGGGTAGTGAGTGCAAGCTTGAAGCTAATAGAAACTCTCTTTCCCTCATTTGTAGATATTCTTCAACTGCATTTGTGCTGAAGTCTCTTTGGTTTTTCAGCATCCCTCTCAATGGTTCTTTCAATCATTCTCTCATAAGCAATTCTCACATGATTTCCCACATAATTTTCATAGCTAACCTACAAAATTTATCAAGGGATTCAAGGATTCTAACATGTGAAACTTTCAAATTTAAGTTATTTACATTTCTCTCATGTTTCTTATGCTATTTTCATGCTTCAATTTATGTTTGATTTCACGTTTGTGGTTTTTTTAATGGTTTTACATGAGCTCAAGAATTTAATGCATGTTCATGCAAGGATGGGTGTTTTCCCCTTGCTTTAGATGTTTAATGTGTGGAATTTCAATTCAAATTGAACTCTAATTATTGTTTCTACTTCTAATTTGCACAAATTTCTCATTTAGAGCAAGCTATCTTTTAGGGTTTCTTGTTCCACTTGGAGTTTGGCTCATTTCCTTCACAACTCTTGTTGAATTTGGGTTTTCTAAGAATTGGAGATTTTAAGGATGCTATATGCATGCTTGAAGTTAGATTTGTGAATATTTGAAGAATTTTCATGTCATCCCTTTGTTTTGTGCATGTTGTAAAATCTCTTAAATTCTAATATAAATTCAATGTAATTGACATGCTGTTAGCCTAAATTCTATTTCTAGAGGTCAAGAATTACATTTCTTGCCTTTCCTACCTTTCTCAAGGCAAGCTTTTCCATCAATTTGCATCTTAAAGTGTCATATTTTTCTATTTTTGGGTGTGTCTTAGACCAAGACCTTACCATGAGTCATGTTCTTTGAGGCCATGATTCCACTAGAAGTTGTGTTCTTTATAACATGAGTGTTGCATGAGTTGTGATATGTTTTATTGGCCACAACTTATGGTCCCTTGTGGTATGATTTTCTTGGCAACCATGACCTATGATGAAAGAGATTTGAAGTACAAGAGGTATAGTGCCTTCAAAACAACCACTACAACAAAACCACAACTCATGGTCTCACTTGCGGTATACCACCATTTGTAGTTTGTAATAACATGACTTGTTCTATGTATGGTGATTTAAGGAATTTGCATTTTTTTCATTATTTTAAGTACCACAACTAGACCATGACACCTGTTTTGGGCAACTACAACTTCATCACAACCTGCGATGACTTTGCCACGAGCTTGCCATGACTTGTGCTTTGTTAAATTTTCATCATGAGTGATCCTGTCACTTATGGTTAACTCATGGTCAATCTTCAAATTTGAATTTAGAGTTAAATTTCAAAGAAAATTGTTGCTACGTTTCTTGAGTCTACTCCTCTCAAGTTTCCCATACTTGATTTTATTCCCTTTGTACTTTCCTTTGAACTATGTGAATGACATGTTGGTTGTTTCAATCCTTTAAAAATATTGCTCTTTTTCTATCATCATAACTTTATCTTGCTTGTAATAACTGTTACAATTAATACCCCCTCATCTTTAGGCTTAGGGCATTCTTCTTGTCAAATTTTTTTAAATAAGAATTTTTGACTTCTTTAGCCTACTTTTAAGGCTACTAAGGTAGTTGGGAAGTAGGGGGTATTTTTTGCAGTTGTAACTGTTGTTTTGATTTAAGGAGATGATATTGTTAAACTTTTTCATGGGTGTGTTCACTCAAAGCGGTTAGGATTTACTCATTGATGAGCCATGATTTGATGTGCTCTAATATCAGGTCCAAGAAGCAATGTTAGATATCCAATATCATCTTTTCCATGCTAGCCTATAAATACAACACTTGGGTGCATAGTTGGGAGTGAGTTTTAGAATTTTAATTTTGGTTTTCAATTAGCTTTTTCATAGATTTTTGATTCCCAGTTCCATTATTCCTAGTGCATGCCCGTAGTGTGATGTTTGTAGTTTTATGACACCTTTATTCAAGTGTGACGTACTTGAACACGTTACATGACTAGGAAATAAAGATCGAGATTACCTCCATCATTGTAGCATCCATATAGATTATTATTATTTTTAATTAATTTAATTATTTACTATTTTCTATAGGTAATGTTTCCATTTATTGCTATGTATGATTCCTATCATTATGTAGAATAAGTATGACTTAATCACAAGCACTTAAATGTAATTACTTGGTAACCTAGTAGTGTATTGTTTGGAAAATCTAGTAACGTATGCTTGGAAATCCTAGTTGTAGTTATATGAAGTCCAAGGTGTGTATGGATGATTGGGTATGAATACTCATTGCCCATAGGCTAGTTTAGACTTTACTTTTCATCATTACTTAGCTTAATTAGTTAATCTCTTTATCATCATTAGGAGCAGCATAGGGTTAGACAACATCATCATATGCCTCACTTTGGACTAAACTATACATGAAAAAGCTACCACTAGTCCAAGTGGGAAGATAGTGAATTGTGATCAAAGCATAATGATTTAGATGCACAGCTAGTCCCATCCATAGAATTTGACCAAATTATGCATGAACACTTGTGATTCATATGGTTGGACGTTGGGGTACCTTGCCACTCATCACTCATCCACCAACACTTCTTTGACTTTTTTTTGGTAGGATAAGCATTAAGTCTCTAGGTGATGCTCTGATTGAGGAATATCATGGAGGATTCAATTCAAGGTTGTACAAAGAAAGTTTGTGAAAATTTTTAAATACAAAGTTTGAAGAAGAAAAATTTAATGGAAAAACCAAATTTGGATTATTGAAGAATAAAGTGCAAGACTTGCTTATTCAACAAGGACTACATAAGGCATTAGAAGGCAAAGAAGCCTTCAGAGATGTATGATGACAAATAGGAAGACATGGATCTCAGGGTTCAAAGTAACATTCAATTAAGCTTTGCAAACCAAATTTTATTCAATGTTGAAAAAGAGATGATAGCAACTGGATTATGGACAATCTTAGAGAGCTTGTACATGACCAAGTCCTTGACAAATAAATCATATTTGAAATCAGAATTGTATGACTTCAAGATGAAGGAAGGAACATCTATAGTACATTATCCTAATTACCTTAATGAGTTGTTTTGCTAGTTATCCAATATTGATGTATAGATTAGTGGGGAGGATCAAACTCTAATTCTTCCTAAATCTCTTCTATCATCTTTCAAGCCTCTTGTTACAACATTGTTGTATGGTAAGGATACTATAGAGGTTGAAATAGTGGTAGGTAAGGATACTCTCGAGTTTGAAATAGTGGTTGCAACTCTTCTATTAGAGGAAAGAATGTAAAATTTTGTTCTAGAAGTGAAATTTGAAAGCTCAATAGTTGGAGAACATGTAATGGATGAAGAATTTGGAAAATGCTCCTAGATAGGATATTGAGTGCTTATTCTATCATAAGAAGGCACATTATAAAAGGGATTGCATAATGCAAAAAGAATTTATCGAAAATAAAATGAAAAATAAAGAAAATTCAAGCTCCCAAAGCACTCAAATAAATGTTGTGGAAAAGAGTATTTTTGTAGATGTAATGGTAATTTCAACATCATTTCAAAATGATGAATGACTTCTTGATACAAGATTTGTTTGGCATGTCACTCCTTATAGATCTTGCTTCGGTACATATCAAAAGATGAATGGGGAAAATATTTTAATAGGAACTCATAAGAAAGAAATGGTTGCAAGTGATGGTACAATCCAAATTAAAACACATGATGGAATGGTGATAACACTTACAAATGTGATGCATGAACCAAAGATGGTGAAAAGTCCTATTTTAGTGGGAGATTGGGTTAAAACTAGCTACAAACTTTATGGTGATGATAATGAAATAAGGATCTTCCAAGGTTTTCACATTATTATGGAAGGAAGAAAGCATGAAAATAATTATTAATTTTTGGGAGAGATAATTATAGGAGAAGAATACATGGCTGCAAATGTGTCAAAAACTATGATGTGCCATAGACAGAGTTGAAAAGAAATAGAAATACATGGAGGAAACACACTTGAAATTGAGAAAGGCACTAAAAGTAGAGAAGAGGACAATGGATATGTTTGAGGATAAGAAGTTTGAAGTAGATAAGCTTGAATAGGCCACCAGTGAAGACCACCAAAGAAAAGAATAAGCTTGGCCGTAGCAGCTGGAGGAAGTGTAGAGTCAACATGCTCTAAATGTGGCTTCATTAGTGTATACCTCTTAGGAGGTATAGAGGATGAAGTAGGATCTCAGCATTACCTTGGAGGCAAAGGACAAGGCCACCTAAAAGGCAAAGTAGGCCACCATGGACATGGATAATCCAATGAATAGAAAACCCAAGAACTCACTGCTAAGCTTGCATTTTTGAAATAAAGTATGCACCAGACCCAGTCACCCAAAAAGATATGGAGGTTTATGCAATTAAGGATATTAAGGCTATGATTTTTGAAATGCAGAAATCACTAAGAAGGCTAAGGAATTCATGATGGCATGGTCTAACAAGAAGGCCAAGCTGGTTAAGTGCATCAAATAGACCAAGGCTGAAATGTTTGCTACAAAGTTATAGGTGAATGATTTGTTGGATTCTTTGGAGAAAGCATAGAGTGATGCTAAAGTTGCAAAGGAGAATGCCTATAGGTTGCATGTCAAATGACATGCAGGAAGACTGAGACCAAAGTGAATGAGGCCAAGGAGAGTGCCTATAAGTGGCATGTAAAATGAGATGTTGGAAGCCCAAGACTACAATGAATGAGACCAAGGAGAATGCTACTAGATTGATGGATTTGATCAAGTAGGCAAAGTATGAGGCCAACAAGGCCAAGGAAGAGGCTCATAGGCTTGAGGGTTTACATAGAGAGGTAGAGTACCAAGTCTTTTTAGTAAAAGATTATGTAGAGAACTCCAAGATGGAGATGTTTGCTTTGAAGGATGTCATAATGGATAAGGAGAGCAATTTGGAGAACATTGCACAAAAGAAACAAGTTTTAACGTTCAATGAGGCTGCTACCTTGAGGAAGATTCAGGAATTGGAGGAGACAATAGTCAAGATTTCATCCTAGAAGAAGTTAAATGGAAACATGGTGAAGATTTTGAAGGAAGAATATAATTTTCTTCAAAACGAGATTGAGGATGTGAGGTGGATGAAGGGAAATTTGTTTGCCTTGATTTTATCTAGATATTTCTACCTTTCCTTGTTATATTTTTATTCATATTTATGTTATATTTGGTCCCATACCTATCCCCACAAAAATAAACTACCTTATCTCTTTCTTAATTTTGGGTTTATGAAAATATATAAGGAGCTCAAAGGGAGCATGCAAAGTACCACATTATTTTGAAGCTTAAGCTTAAGAGTTGTCTCCCCTCCTTTGTAAATTCTCCTTGAGCATCAAGCCTTTGAAGTTGTGTTGCTAACAGTCCAAGAGCTGATTTTTTGTTGGGGTTTATCACCTTGAAGGTTTTCCCCAAGGTAACTCTGTGTCTTTCTTATTTTTTGCAATTTCTTTTAAATTTAATATAATATTGGTGCAAGAAAATGGGAATAACAATTGGTATTAGAGCTAGATTCCATGCACCACTATTAGTTTATTAAGTAATTATAGGGGAAAATCATGACCAACTCTCTGTTCAAAATTGAAATTGGAAAGTTTAATAGGTTCAACTATGAATTATGGAAGATCAAGATGGAGGCTCTCCTTATTGAAAAGGACTAGCACAATGCAATTTCTGGAGTAAAACCAAATAAGATGTCCAATGATGAGTGAAAAAAGGTTGAACCTAAAGGAAATAAGTATAATTCATTTATGTCTTTCAGATTCAGTATTGCTTAGTGTTTCCAAAGTTTCTTCTGCTAAAGATTTATGGGATAAATTGCAAACTTTGTAGTAAACAAAGTTTCTAACTAATAAGTTGTTGAAGAAATGATTGTATGATTGTAAAATGGTTGAAGAAACTACCATTACAGAACACTTGAATGTATTTAATACATTGGTCCATCAGTTGCAATCTATAGAGGTGAAAATAGATGAGGAAGATCAATGCATCATACTTCTTAGCACACTATCAGATTCATGGGAGGCATTTTTAATGGTTGTAAGTAATACATCTACTAGATTTATTTTTTATAATATCATTGGTCAATTATTGTCTAAGGAAGCAAGAAGAAAAACTTCTACTCCTCAAGATGATGTATTATTTATTAAAAATGATGTATAGCTAAAGTTTGTTAAGAGGCTTCAATTTAAGAATAAGCCTAAAAAACTTGTAAAGAAGCCACATAAATGTTGGAATTGTCGTAAAGTTGGTCATATAAAGAAAGATTGTAAAGCCCCTCCAAAAAGGGTAAAGAGAGTAATATATCAAAAGGTGATCAAGCCCCTCCTACTTGAGAGGGAGATTTGTATGTTGTCTCATCTTCTGATAATGCTAACACATATTCATGGTATATGAACTTGGTTGCATCTCCTCACTACACTCCACATGTTGATTGGTTTAATGAGTATACATTATCTAATCTCGAAATGGTAAGATTGGGTAATGAGATTTATGCTAAGTTATAAGTTATGGAAAGGTAAAGATTCAGTTTAAAATGAAACTGTAAATTGATTCCCAATGTACATGATGTTCCAACACTTACTAAAAATCTTTTGTCTATAAGTGAATTGGATGATGTGGGACAAACTTTTATCTTTGGAGGTAGAAAATGTTCAATACTACATAGTTCATCTCTTTTGGATTCTAGAATTAAAATAGGTAAGTTGTATAAATTAGAAGCTAATACATTAAATTATAAATTAAGTGCATTTGTAGTTACTGATTTAAATTCAAGTTTTGATTTGTGGCATAAACGAATGGGACATATTGATGAAAAATGACTTAAGGAACTTTAAAAGCAAGGTAAATTTAAGCTTTCAAAAGATTCCTTGGATTTTTATCATCATTGTCTACATGGTAAACAGAGTCATCACAATTTTCAAAGAAGTAATACTAAATCTCTTCAAATATTAGAACTACTACATTGTGGTGTATGTGAACTAGTTAAAGATATTAGACCAAGTTCTCTTGTAGGTGCTATGTATTATGCGTCTTTTATTGATGAGAAAGAGTTGGATCTATTTATTAAAACATAAGTTTGAAGTATTTGGAAAATTCATAGAATTCAAAGCTCTTGTTGAGAATTATTCAAGAATGAAGATTAAAATTCTAAGAACTAACAATGGTGGTTAGTTTTGTTCAAATGAATTTAATGTTTTTTGTAATGAATAAGGCATTTAAAGGAAAAAGACTATTCGAGATACTCTTGAACAAAATGGAGTAGCAGAGCACTTCAATCAAACATTGATGGAATGTGCCAGATGTATGCTTAGTGTATCTAATCTTGACAAGAGTTTCTAGGGTGAAGTAGTAATGATTGCATGTTATCTTATCAATAAATCTCCTTCATTGTATCTTAATGAAAAAATTCCATAGGAAGTTTTGAGTGGAATGTTCATTAATTTAAACTATTTAATGATTTTTGGTTGTGAAGCCTATGTACATGTTCCAAAATTTGATAGATCCAAATTAGACTCTCAGTTTGTTAAATATATTTTTCTTGGCTATGAACATGGTGTCAAAGCTTATAAGTTGTAGAACCCACAAACTAAAAGGATTATTTATAGTTGAGATGTTATCTTTAGAGAAAAATGTCGATATGTAAGGAGGAATCCTCAAATACTGAAACTACTTTAAATGATGTAACTCCTATGTATGTGCCTATTGAAATTAATAATGAAATTTTTGAGGGTCATCCTTCCTCGACTGAGGATATTACCCCTAGTGAATAAGATGGTGATAGCATGGTAGATGAAGATACACAACATGAAGAGGGAGAATATAGTTTAAGTGAACAACAAAGTGAATAGGATCATTTAAGACGTTCAAGATGTATATGACGATTACCTACACATTTAGAAGAATATGTCCTATTTACTAAAAATAATGATCCATCAACATATCATGATGCATGTTTGTCTATGAAAAATTTAAAGTGGAAATAGGTAATGGATGCTAAAATGTCATCAATTCACAAAAATAAAACTTGAGAACAAATTTAGCTTCCATTAGAGAGAGAACCCATTGAAAATAAATGGGTGTATAGAATAAAATCTGGGAATCAATACAAAGCACAACTTGTAGCTAAAGGATTTTGGTAGAGAAAGGGAATTGATTATGATGAAATCTTCTATGTAATAGTAAAATTAACATTAATAAGATCATTATTGGCTATCACGACTATTCATGATCTTGTTAAACAAATGGATGTGAAAAAAATATTCCTTAATGGTGATCTTGAGGAAGAAATATATATGCTTCAACTTGAAGGATATGAAATTAAAGGAAAAGAGCATATGGTGTGTTGATTATTAAAATCACTATATGGACTCAAACAAGGATCAAACATGTAAAATAAAAAATTTAATGACCACATGATAACTCCTGGCTTTGTTAGAAGTGTCAAAGACTCTTATATGTAGGTTAAAAATACAAGTGACAAATATGTTATCTTGCTACTATATATCGATGACATGTTAATAGTAGGTAATAACATACATGATATTTAGGAGTTAAAACTTCATCTATCTTCTTAATTTGAGATGAAGGATCTTGGTTTTGCATAAAAAATTTTGGGCATGGAAATTAAAAGGGATAGGGCTAATAAAAAGCTTTATCTTGAACAATTTTCATATGTTGCAAACATTTTTAAAATATTTAATATGCATGATTGCAAGCCTATGACTACACCTTGTGAAACTAATATTAAACTTTTAGTTGAACAATGCCCAAAGACAAGTGAAGAAAAATGAGCTCATGGTTAAAATTCCATATGCTAGTGTTATTAGTAGTTTAATGTATGCAATGGTCTCTACTACACTTGATATTGCTTACATTATTGGAAAACTTAGCAGGTATATATCTAATTCAGGGAAACAACATTAGATTACAATGAAGCGAATCTTTCAATATCTTCGTGGTACTTCAAATTATGGGATCTATTATAAAAATAATTCTAATGGACTTCATGGCTTTGTTGATGTAGATTGGGCTAGTGATATTGATAGTCAAAAATCTACTAGTGGATATGTGTTTAATCTTTTTGGTAGTGTTGTTTCTTGGAAAAGTTAGAAACAATCTTGTGTTGCCTAGTCTACCACTGAAGCTGAATATGTTGCTACTAACTTGGGATGTAGAGAGGCTATATGGCTCCAAAGGCTAATAACTAAACTTGGCATCACTCAAACTCCGATTAATATTGGTTGTGATAGTTCAAGTGCAATAAGCATATCCAAGAATCCAACCTTTCATGCTTGAATGAAGCACATTGAAATACAACATCACTATATATGGAAGGAAATTTAAAAGTAAAGGATTCTTATAAATAAAATTTTAACTAAAGAAAATCTTGTAGATGTACTCACCAAGTCAACTTCTATTGAAAAGTTTCTCTGGTGTTGATTAGCATTTGGTCTTCTTCTAACCTGATTTCCTAAAAATGGTCTAGAATATTCTTTAAAGTAGCTTTACCTTCAAGAGGTAGAATTATTAGGTGGATGAAGGCAAATCTATCTACCTCGATTTTATCTAGATATTTTTACCTTGACTTGTTATATTTTTATTCATATCTATGTTATATTTGGTCCTGTACCTATCCCAAAAAAGTAAACTACCTTTTCCCTTTCTTAATTTTGGGTTTATGACAATATATAAGGATCTCAAAGGGAGCATCCAAAGTACTACATTATTTTGAAGCTTAAGCTTGAGAGTTATCTCCCCTCCTTTGTAAATTCTCCTTGAGGTTCAATCCTTTGAAGTTGTGCTAACAATCCAAGAGCTGATTTCTTGTTGGGGTTTTTCATCTTGAAGGCCTTCCCCAAGGTAACTCTATGTCTTTTTCATTTTCTGCAATTTCTTTTAAATTTAATATAACATTGGTGCAAGAGACTAGGAATAACATAAGAAGCCACTATAGTTTTGTTGGACTTGAGCATGCGTAAGGCTAATGAAACATTGGAGCAATTGGGGGTTGTTTAGAAAGCCAAGCTTGAGGTGGAAGCAGAATCAAAGAAGATCAAGGAGCATTATGCAAAATGTTTAGAGGAGCATTATTGTAAATTTATGAATTGGAAAAAAATGTATTGGAAAGAAGCAAAAAAATGTAAATTTATGAATTTATGATATTTAAAGGATACATCTAAAGTCATGGTTTGATGTTTGCTAAGGCAAAAGTAAAAATGAGATTATAGGTTATTGCCAATGTCTTTGCAAAAGGTAGTTTTGGCTCAAGGTGGAGATTGTTGTATATGAGGTTAAAATATATCAAAATTCCATTGATATTTTAAAGCATTTAGTAATTTTTTGGGTCCATTGTAATTATTTGACTCATCCTTTTGTCTTACCTTGTTTAATATTCTCTTTTTAGAGATCTATGTATGGGATGTTTTTTTTTAAAACACAAGTTGAATTCTTGATTCAATAAAAGATAAATTGAATTTCAGCTCAGATTCATCATTTATTATTTTCAAATTTAAGCTTAATATTTTTTATGCGAAGACTCTTACTGCTAAACAAATACCTCATCTGAAAATTCAAGTGGTAGCTGTGCATGAAGAGCTAGATTGAAAGTTCATGACCACATTATTTAACATTATAAACACTATTATTATTTATGATTATTGTTACCTCAACATTATTATTTTTTGCAATGATTATGCAAGAATATAGATGTCCCAATATCACAATTCTTCAATCCTTTTGTTTTTCAAAACTGAAACTGAAATTTTTTACAACTACCCTTTAGATCTTTTGGACTAGTTTCATGATTCCTTTCCTTTTGTTTTTTGAAATTGAAATTGAAATATTTTAGTTATGTCCACTGAGGCCATTGAGACCCCTTGGAGCTATTTGACTAGTTCTAGAATTCCTTTTACAAAGCTTCTTTTGGAGATTTTTATTTTTTAAAATTATACCTAACTGCTATTAAGTAAAATTGAACATATGATCTAGGATTACCAAGTCAAGACTCTTACCACTAAATTAACACATCATTGTTAGTCTCATATTTATTGTCATTTTCATGCTACACTTGAAATATTTTATACAAGTATTTATTATAAATTAGATATCTAATTTGATTAATTTATCTCCAAAATTCTTAGGTCGCCTTGGGTTTTTCTATCCTTGTGTACTTTTTAGCTACAATGTTGAAAATATTTGGGTTCTAAAAAATTTTGGGTTCTAAAACATTTTTGGGTTCTAAAACTTTTTTTGGGTTCTAAAAACGTTTTTAGGTTCTAAAACATTTTTGGGTTCTAAAGGTTCTAAAAATTTTTTGGGTTATCACCTACCAAAGTTTGGTTGGTGGAGGGTTCAAAGAGAAAAGTATTACAGGTGATCTATCATAGACAATCGAAAGCTCAGTACATCTTCAAGACTTGAGTTAGGTCAAATCCAAATGTCCATACATTGAAAGGTTTTCTCCCAATAAACACACACCTTTGAATATTGAAAATGAGCATGATGCAAGGTTTCCTTATGTGTACATAAAGCACATAAATAATTAGAAATGATCCCTCATTCTTTCAATAAAGATTTTACTAGCAAGTAGTTGTGTAAACATTTAGGAAAAAAAATAATTTATGTCATAGTTGTAGGACACAATGCCACTAACAAGCTTTTCCAAATCTTTTTCATGATGTGCCAAAGTATCATAGGTAAAGTGTAGCTAGTATTCTTTTGAGTTATTTCATTGAATAACATTCCCTTGAATGCTAATATGCATGTGGAATCAAGGTTTGAGGGTTTAAAAAATTTGCTAGATAAGACTTGCCCATATTATAGAAGGAACATTATGGAAAAGAAAACCTTCATAAAGATCTTTTGGTACAATTATAGTAGGTAGAATTTTGCTAATGTGAAGTGTGAGAAATCTAGATATGATCTTATATAGAGTAGAACATAGGCTATGGGGCCTATAATCTTTGACATTGGAAGCTTGGGTTTTTCTTGGTAAGAGATCAATGCAAGTGACAATTTCTAAAAGAATTGTATTTATTCTCCAAAATTTTTTGAACCCAAACTTTGGTACTCACCTGCCAAAGGTTGCAACCCTTCCACAAGATGTTGAAATGCTCAACCATTACCCATCACACATGCACCTTAGTTTCTGGTTGCCCACCATCAACCAGACTACATATGCACATTTTCTCTTTTCTCGTAGGACCGTTTGTGAAGTTGAAAATTGAATTTCCAACTTTGCGATCCACAACTTTTCCTCGTGATCTCTCACAGTAAACGAGATTAAAGTTTTAGGTTATGGGCTTAAGTTCATCCCAAGGCCACTCCCCATGGATCGTGGCTCCATCCTTAAAGAATTCACTACATTTGCAAGGCTTTTAAGACTTTGGAATTTCTTCAAAGATAAACCCAAAGATAGTTTTTCTTCTTCTCCATTTATTTTTACAACCTAGGTTGCTCGTTTGAAACTCCGATGCGTTAGTAATTGGAATCCACCAATCAGTAGCTTCAACCCGATTCTTGAGAATTTCATTCGCGATTGCCTCAAGTCCCTTGAAGTTGTGCTTTCCTTCGTTGATTTTTGTCGCCGGACGCCCCTACCACATCATCTTCTTAGAGCACTTCACAAACTACAGAAAGACTCTAAGCATCATCATCCATCCTGCGGAAAAAAATCTTGGTGTCTACATCTTGGATTCCTCCTGGTACTACGATGAAGCAACCATGCAACTCTCTGATTTAGAGGTGTATTCACGTATGGATTCCATTCCATGCGATGTTCTTCGTTGTCATCTCTTAGGGATCATCAATCGATTCCCTCAGGTTTTTAAGGATTTCATGTTTTGGTTTGATGTCTTGGTTCGATGTGTCAGAATTCTTAGTTAGTTACTTTTGGATTTTTGTACTTAACCTTTTGTAATAATTAATTATCCATGGAGCCCATGGACTCTTTGGTTTGAAGTTATGCAAGGGCATAAAAGGCCTGTGCTTGCTTTGGGGAGGACCCATTTGCATATCTTTTGGTTGGGTTAGTTAAGTTCTTTACCCTTAGACATTTTTATAATCAAATTTCTTTTGTTTACCCCATCAACGACATCCAATTGTACACATCTTCACAATAGTTTTTAGTGAATTCTTCTTTTCATTGTTGTGAATTCTTATACCCTCTTCAAATATTTTTCTGTATTAAATTTTTATTTAAATTTAATGGACTGCTTAATTTAATTAACGCTATTTATCAACCTTCTTGCTAACACTACTCAAGGAACCAATGAACCACAATCATAACTTAGCTAAGTGTAACCATCGATGAGACAAGGCATTTAACAGTTATGTGTTATACATTGCATACTAATTCATGATCCTGTTGTGATTGTAATGGGAAACATGGACTAGAAGTAGGGCTATCTTCACTAAGGATGATGCAACAATACCACACAATGAGGACCATTCGTGATCAAAGGATCTCTTCTCTCTCTCTCATTCTCCTATTACCAAGAGGTGTTGGATATTAATATTCTCTAGGGTGTTCACCCCTCTTCTCATGAACACACAATGTTGTAAAAATTGTAGTTTTGTACACTTGGACACTCAGAGTCTATATGTCTGTTCCATCTGAGTTAGTTTGTCATGTCAGTCAATAATCCCATACCTACCTAATATGTTATATTGTAAAGAACTTGTTCCTCCTCTTCTTCACTCAAGGATGAGTTTTCATTTAGTCATAGGGGTATGATGAATCATCATTTTGTATCAGCCACGATGGTAGGTACACAACATCGGGGCCTAGATTCGACGTCGGATATCCAACGTCAAGGTATATACCCTGAGTCTATAAATACCATGCCTAGGCTCTAGTTTTGACAAGTAATTCATTAGTCAGTTTTCAGTTTTCAAGCAAGGTAGCGAAGTTCTTGCTGTTTCTTCTCCTTAAAGTTATAATATTATCTGAGTACTCGTAGAAGGAGTCTAAAGTGTGTACGGGTCTTTGTTTGTGCACTGATGTACCTAAGCCTAGTAGTGTGATGGAAATAAAACGAACTCTTTTGACAATCCTTGTAGCACTAAGAATAGCTTAATATTTTCTTTAATGCATTCTACTTTCTTATTCTTTAATGCATTTGATTAAGCAATTTATTTCCAGCAATTAATGAACACAATCACAACCACTTTGAGCATTCATATAGTACTTGGTAACCTAGTAAAGCTTAACATTTGGTAGCCTAGTAGTGCTATATGTGTTCAAGATGTGTCCAGGAAACTAGGGTAGTTACTTGTGTTAGGCTAGCTAGTTGATAGACACTAGTTTTCAATCTACTCTACCCTTATTCTTATTGTAGGCGATTACATCCATAAAATATAAAAACAATAAAAATTCATATACCTTAACTACACTTAAATCATAACCTTGAGCCTCACAAGTGTAGTTGGGAAGACAACAAATGTTCTCAATGCTATTTCACTTCCTAGAGGAACTAGTGTACAAGATAACCATAGGTCCATAGAATTCGACGAGATCACATGTAATGCATTAGTGATTCGTATGGTTGGGCGTAGGGGTACCTTGCTACTCATCAAATTGGTTTACTTTGGAATGGTGGTGGAGAGTCTTTCTTACAAGAAGAAGCCATATTAGTGATTGTGTAAAATAGTGTTCATTCATTATTATTATTTATCTTAATGGTTTAATGTTAGGATATGTTATAATGTTGTTAGATGGTTTCACTATTTTTCCTAGGTAGTGCACTTAGCAAACTAAATTCCTTGGCAATGGTGCCAATGATGAGTTGTGAGTAGTTCCTTCATCCAACAATATGAATCACAAGCGTTTACTAGTGATCCACTGAATTCTATGAAATTTAGCTCTCTAAATGCTAGTAGTAAAGATAGTGACCTATGGATGTGATTGTTTTCTTCTTGGCTTTAGTTGTGTTGGTGCAAGTGTATGGTTAAGTGAGAGTCAAGGCACATGATTTGAATAGATTTTATATTTTTATTCTAATTATTGTAAGAATGAAATAGAGTAATTAGTTGAAAACTAATCTAAGTAAATATCTAATTCCTTAGTCTATTTCCTAACCTAAGTATATGGGCCCACCTTCCATACACATCCTGAACATATTATGATGCTACTGGGTTACCAAGTTAGGCTACTAAGCATACCAAGTGATAATACTACTAGGATTACCAAGCGTGATCAGTACACTCAAGATGGTTGTACTTATGTGTATTACTTAAGCACATTAATTAATTATGTAACTAAGAACATGAATTTAAAGTGCATAAACAATAAAGTGCATTAAAGTAAACATTAAGCTATTCCAAGTGCTACAAGGTATTTCAAGAATCTTGTCTTTATTTCCATCACATCAATGTGTCTAGGTACATTAGTGCTTAAATAAGGATCTATACAATCCTTGACTTCTACTGTGGGCACTTAGAAAATATTCTAACTATCATAGAATAAAACTACAAGAGTTCAGCTACACTACTAATCGAATGGTGTGAAATACATGGTGGGTGCTTGCATATTTATAGGTAAATATTGACATTGTGTCAATGGGGATGTATTAATGCATTTAGTTGCATCGACAAGGCTATGTTGGGGAAACAACAATGCATCTAAGATGTGTTGCCCATTAATGCATAAACTTATTTTCATCCACAAATATGCAACAATGCATCTAAGATGCATTGATGATGATGCCTTGATGAGGTTGCATCGATGCATGCCCATAAACATAGCTCGGATTACGATTCATCATAGACAACTACAAATTTGTCAAGAAATGGTTGGAATATCTCATTCATAAAAGTAGAGAAACTTGCTAGTGTAGTACATTGCCCAAAGGACATCACTGTTCATTCATATGAACCATATCTGGTTATAAATGTAGTTTTTTCCTCATCAACCTTTGTAATGTAGATCTAATAATACCCTTGGCAAAGACCTTGCTAAGTAAAATAATGTGCCCCTGCTAGTTGATCAAACAGGTCAGAGATGAGTGGCACTAGATACTTATTTTTAATAGTGTGCTTATTTAACAGCTTACTAGTGCACCATAAGGGGATTTTGAGGGATGAATGTATCCTTTGGACATTAGATTCTCAAGTTGTTTCTTCAACTTCTCTAATTCTAGCCTTATTAACTAATATGATCTTTGAATAGGTGGGTCGATACCTAACAGCAATTCTATTTTATGGTCTACCATCCTTGTGGTAGTAGACTTCTAGGTAGCTCTTATGGCACCACATATTAGAAGTGGTCTAACACCTTAGCTATCTTTGAATCAATGCATGTTTAGAGTTTACTAGCCTTGGAAGAATCACTAGTTTGCATAGTTAGGAAAAATTTTCATGTGGGATCCCTAGCCAAATATTTCATCACCATAGGAGAAATAATTTAGGGGCTAGACTTCTAATCCTTCCTGATTTGTGCTCCATGAGTATGAATTAGGCAAGGTAAGCTCTCATGCAAAATGAAAATCAGATCTAAATGTGATGTAGTGAAAAATTTGGTACGTAAGAATTCCTATCCCAATATGACATTGAAGGATTCCATATCCAGAATTGAGAAATCAAGAGCTCCCTACCATTAGTCCACTTGAACTGAAACATTTTGGCAGACAATGGTACACCAAAGAGGTTGGAACTTTACAAGTTTACAAGAAGCTTGAATTGGTTCCACTTCTAGCTACAAATCCCTTACCATGGATGGAACCATACAATTGTGACTAGCACCATTATCAATAAGCATACTTATTTTTCTTGAGATCAGTGTGATTGGAGCTAATTGGACTTGTAGCATTTTTGGAGCTTTTAGCTCTAGACCCCTACATAACCATATTAAACAACTCCATCATAATAGACAATCTTAGTTGTTCCCTTGAGGTGCTACCATTTCTAATTTGAAGGCATGGGTCTAGACAATACTCAAGGGTCATCAACTTCTTCTTTGAAGTCTATCCCTACCTATTCTCAGCCCTTCCTAAGCTTAGAAGATAATTTCTCACTAGGTGATTATAATGACACAAGAAGCATTAAATTTGTTCCTTTAAGGATCCTTTGAAAAATTGTTTTCTTTGAGCCTAAGGTTGCTCAATTACTCGTATCTTTACATTTCTCCTAGGAGCCTTGGTTTCCTAGAGGACCACTTGTAAGGTGACTGCCTTGCTAAATCAATTTAAAATTGTTTTGACCTTTGGTTAAACCTATGTCTATTTTCTAAGAGTGAGAAGAAGTGCCCTACTTTCCCTTTCCTAATTTACCCTTATATGGTTTTGTAACCTTGAAATCAAGGAAGGTACCAGTAGCTATAATAGCCTTAGTGAGAGTATTGATTCCTCGTTGATGTAGTTCCATCTATGCCTAGGGTTGTAACCAATTTACAAATTTGAAAAAACAATCCCGATCTTCCATATCAGGAATTAGTAACATAAGCTCTTGGAAGGAATTGATGTAATCTTCAAGCTTGCCTGAGTATTTCAAGAACTCAAGCTTGGTTTTGGCTACCCACTTCAAGTTCCCTAGATGGAGCTATTTGATCAAAGTTGCTTTGAATATGTCCCATGTGTCTATTGTCTTAGTTGTAGTACCTTTCTCTTGGACATGGAGAAGGCTGATCCACTATAGCTTAGCACTTCCTATGAGGTACTGAGATGCAATGAAGACCTTTTGGGTTGCAGGAACACCCCTAGTAGATAAATAATCTCCACATCATGAAAAAAGGTATCAATTTGGTATCACTCATTTCACCATCATAGGATCCTGGTTCTCTTACTTTGATTCAAGCCATTACTATGGGCTCTTTTGCTAGGCATCCTACTAAGGAGGACTTCAAGATGGCATTTTCAATTTTCAAATCAGACAACTCCTTGTCACTCTAACCAAGGTATCCTTTATAACCTTTACCCAAATAATTAGGTCATTGACTAGAGATGCTTTTGTCTGTTCCTCCTAAAAGAATCCAAAGAGGTCCTTATAAAGCTTAAACATATGATCCAAATGGCCCTCAAGAATCAAGACCTTGGTCTCTGCCACTTTCACCCAATCCTTAGAGAAGAGGTCCATCTTATCCTACAGTAAGTCCATTTCTTTAACAACATAATAGATCACATCCACACTTTTCGACCTAAGGCTGGCTAAGGCCTCATTCGCAGCTTTAACTTGGACTCATAGATTTTAGAACCTAGTCTCATCTTGACCAAGTTCTACATCGACCTTTGGGTTGGTTTAGTCCTTGACCATTTTGCTAGGTTTGCTAGGCTTCATCTTAGCAAAAGAGGAACCTTTCACAAGGTCACCCACAAAGGAGGAGTGGCTAATAGAAGTTAAAAATGGAAACCTTATAAACCACAAATCCTATCTACTCCTTTATTGAGTAAGTTTCATTGACAAATACTATGAGGCTTTGATACCATCTGTAACAACGTTATCCTTGACACATTGTCTAACACCCCAAGAGTCCCTCAAAACAGGTTCAAATTTGGGACGAAACTTAGGAGGAATACACCTTAGCTATTAATAGTCCTGAAACACATGCCAACAAACAATCTATTAGTGTTAGCATGTGACCTAAGCACTGTTTCAAGTAATTTAAATGTGTATCACTAATAAAAGCTAGATAGCACTCCCTTGCTCCACTCATGTGGACACTAGGGGGACTACTAGCTAAACCCTCCAAATCATCACTATGTGCTAGTAGTTGGTGTTGTGCTCTAACGAGTGCATGCAACATCCCATAACATGTCCCATGACATACCCTGTTTATATCTCAATGTAGAGTTAAACTGCACAACCCTCCCAAGCAAGGTTCTACCGAGTGGGGTAATGAGGAAGGTCATGGCCTCCTCTTACTAATGTATGGAACTGCAATGCCAGTATGGTTCCGAAGACACAAAGAGTAGAGTTCTCTTTGCACCCCCATAACCCTAGAACTATGGGGAAGGTAGCAAGCCATCATTAACCTTGCTACCTCTCACACACTTGAATTCTCTTTTTCTCATTCCAACCCTATACATGATTCCTTTTTACCCTTTGCTTTCATAAAAAGAACTAGATGCAGCTGTGATTGCTTGGTATCATTAAATTCATTATCAATGTTTAATATTTAGCTTTGGAATGCTCTAATTCATGTAACTTAAACATCTTTTTCAAATTACAACTCTCAAATTGCATAGGATGCACGAGAAAGGAAAGTACAAGAGAGTTGGAAACCAAAGCTAAAAATATGTAGTAGCATGAGAAAGCAACCCGTCACCTCGAGCGAATTAACAAACACAATGCGAAAGAGAAAAACCGGAAGAAGAAGAATGGCGAGCATCACAAGTTAATGAACAAACAGACGACCTGTGCTGCCGTCATGAAAAGCAGGATTGCAGCGGCAGCAGTGGAGAGAGCCACCCATGGATTTGCAGCGTAACGCCTCCCTAAATCCTTCATCCAAAACTGCACCGCACCGATATTCTCAGTCCCGCCAACCGCGATGGCTCCGGAATGTCCTCTTGCAGCTGCCTCACTGTTTTTATGCAGCAATCTGTTGCCGCTGCTGCTGCCGACTCTTGCAAGCCCTGAAATATGCGCACTGTCCAATTTCTATCCTTGTTCTGCTGCTGCTGCCTCCTTTTCATAACTTGTCTGCGTGGCAATATCTTCGGCCGCAAATGCTCGATTTGACTTGCGAGAACTTTTCTGTCTTCCAATACCTCCACATCTGCGAGCGTCTGCAATAGATTGCCCATGAGAAGAGCGTAGTTGCACACCGTTTTCTTGGACAGACGTTGCTCCATGGCAATCACATTGTGCAGAATCAGGCGCGGCTGCTCTCTTCCACATTTATTTGTGGGAAATAAAGTGATGAATTATCGTTTGAAGTAAAGTGGATACCATTTATGCTTCCCATGTAAGGTTTGATAGAAATGTGAGGTGCAAGGTTCTCTGCCCTAACCATGTTGCAGGAGGGTTCCTGCTGCTTGATACGGCGCCGGGGCCACAGGCAAGTTATTATGAAAAAGAGCAGAAGCAGTATTATTGGGGTTACTGGAGTTATTGCTGATTCAATTCGCGTTTGAGTATACAAACATATGCAAAAAAGTGAGGAGAAGTGAGGAAGTGAATTACAGAATAATAAAATATTTAAATTAAATATTTTTAATTTTTTTTTTCACATTTTACTTCTATTAAACCCTTTTTAAATTTAAATTAAATTAAAAATTCCGCTTCCAAAACACAGAGTTGGTAAATCTCTAACCGCATAGCAGTGGAGATTGCTGACAAAACAAAAGCAACGAGAATGAATAGCACGCACGTCTCGCATGTCACGCACTTGATAATCCAGCGCAGAAGAGGCAACGATACCCCGCACAGAACATTCAATGACTGATTACTTTCTTTCCGGTATTGCAAATTAGTAGATCGCACAGTCCAGGACAGAAATCGTGAAAGAAATCTGAACATCCTTCTAGAATGTCTCCGAGTCTGTCTAGGATTTTGTCCTCGATGTTGCCTTCTTCTGTAAATGCATAACCCGTTCCTGTCGTTGAGGAGCCGCACAAGAAGCGATGGAGCAGAGAAAGAAGACGGGGTTTCTCGGCGCAACTGCTGTGTCTACCTGATGATATAACTGAGCATAACTGTGAACAAAATGACGACAAAAAAATAACGGACATATTCTGAGCAAAGTTTTCGTAACCTGCGATCGAAATGATATTTGAAATTCGTCGGCCACCGTTTGAACTACGAACAGTGGAATTTGGTTCCGCATCTTAAAAATATCCTGAAGCACCATCGCTTTCATATGACGGTCTCCGAATACTGTTGCGAGGTGTGGCCACTCAAAGGAGCTGGAGCAGAAAACAGGAGTCCAAAAGCTTGATGCCCGCAAAGGTGGAGCCGCTTAGATAATCTGGAATCTTTGCACGGCCAGCGTCGCATTCTTTCATTTCCTCCTCACGCTCTTCAATCCAACGAATACGGGCTGTGAGGAATCCTTGTCTTTTGTTTTGTAACATCTGCCTCTTTCTTAGATGTATTCCCCGAACTGTTTCTGTTACTTTGCCTAAAAGCCTCAAAAATTTAATGTATACGGTAATTTTATATTTCAAAGTTCAAACAAAGGTCTAATTATATTACTATTGAGTGCCCATGGAATTCAGGATCAAAACGAGCGTCATAAATAAAGTATATGAAATGCATTACAAAAATAATCTAATTGAGGTGTTACTTTAGTGGTAAAACTTTTGATTTTGAAACTTTAAATTATAAAGTTCTGGATTATCATCAAGTTTTATTTCAAATAACAAGCTTTTTAAAGAAATCAAACTGAAAATTTGATATATACTATTATTTGACTATTAAAAAATTAAGTTTAAAACTAAGCTTATTTAATCTTGCTTTTGTCAAAATTACAAAACCCCCCAAATAAATTAAATTAAAAATCAAACAAGGGAAAATAATGTGCATGGGGGACCAAACCTTGAAGGAGATTTTAAAATTGATGAGTGGGAATATGACAAGTGTAGGGAATGTAGCAACAGCAAGGAGCATAGTAGGCATAGGGCACGACCCCAACATAGAGGGTGGTTAGGAAGAGGATGAGGCAATCGTGGTGTAGTTTGGAGCAACTGCTGGGTTGGGGGGTTCTACAGGAGAGGAAGCCAAAGGGGAAATTAGGAAGAAATGAGTCACTTGGTACCCTGAGGTTGGGGGTGTGGAGGAGTGTGTGAGAGGGGCTAACTCGATGAGGTTGCAAATGCAAGCTCCTTCAGGGAAAGGGATACAAACAATGAAGTTGAGTCTCTTTGGTAAGTTCATTTTGGTAGGTACACTACCTCTATTTGACATTGATGTAGTGAGATACTCCCTATGCCCAACCATATGAATCACAAGCATTCACGCATGATTTGGTTGAATTCTGTGAATGGGACTTGTTATGGTATCTAAATCGTTATGCTTTGATCGCAGTTCGTTGTCTTCCCACTTGAACTAGTGATAGCTCTATCACATATGATTTAGTCTAGAGTGAGACATATGATTCTTGATGTTGTTTCAGCCTTATGCTACTCTTAATGATAATGAAGAAATCAATTATTTAAACTAATTAACAATGAAAATTAAAGTCTAAACTAGCAAACAGGTGATGAGTGTCCATTTCTAGTTTTTTGTACATGTCCTAAACCCACATATCTAGTACTAAGATTACCAAGTGCTATGCTACTGGGCGCACCAAGCAATAACACTGCTAGGATTACCAAATGAATATGAGTTTATGCTCGAAACTGGTCTCTCTCATTCTGCCAATTCATTAACATGCATAGAAATGTAAATATTAACTAAGTACATGAAACATAAATTACATGGAAAGAAAATTTAATCTAGTTCAAAGTGCTATAATGAATAAGAATCAATCTCGATCTTATTGCCATTCATGAAATGTGTCTAGGTACATTGCCACTCAAATAAGACATCATACAACTAACTTAGATCCACATTGTGAGCACTCACTAGCTATTCTCTAAGACTATAGAATAAAACTAAAAGAGTTTGGCTACTCTATTGAGAAAAGAATGCTAATACATGGCAAGAGCATGTGTATTTATAGGTGAAAATAGACACTGTGTTGATGGGGCCTAGTCAATGCGACTACTATGAAGTGGCTATGTCAAAGCGACTGCATTGAAGAGGCTGTGTTGATGCAACAAACTAATGCTTCATCATATTTCCATGATTGAATAAAACTTGTCCTCGAGTTAACAGGATAAGACAAAGCTTTCTTTATAAAAGATTGGGAATGATGGGATTATTAACTTACGCTAATTACTAACTAACTCTAAGTGTTGCATTAAAAAATTTTATTCAAGTGGACGCATTACAAAATGATAAAATGATAAAAATATTGAATAGGCATTAAAGATTACAAAATTCGCAGAGGTCTTCAAAAATTTGATGAAGATGATTCTTCTTGTTGTTACTAGTGGTGCTAGACTTCTAACCTTGATTGTTATGTTGATGGCTCTTTGATTATGTAAAATATTCTTGAAGGATGAACTAAATTTTGTTCTCATCATCCCATGGATCTAGCAAACATGTGATGCTTGAGTTGCTATCTTGTATGTGCTATGATTTGTCCATGGGTATATCATCTATTGTCCTCCTCTTGGCTTTGTTTTCATGTTGAGCAAAAGACCTTCTTCCTTAGGCATTTCTTTTTGCATCACCTATAGTCACTAAAGGATCAACATTAGTTTTGGTAAATTTTCCATAACAATTAACCATTTTCAAGTCCCTTCATTTTCATTTAAGTACAAGGTGATGACAACATACTATGCCTAAAGGCTATGAGGTAACTAAAATCATCAAGCTATTTACATTATTTTAATCAATTACTATTAGTTACCATGATGCTCAAAAATAGGATGTTAGAAAAATTTCAAAGTGGACATACCTAGACCCCATGACTAATAAGTGTAACTCCAGAAGCACACAAGTTTTTGAAAATTGAAACCAAAGATCTAATTTAAA
Source organism: Gnetum montanum (assembly GCA_015680685.1). Taxonomy (NCBI): domain Eukaryota; kingdom Viridiplantae; phylum Streptophyta; class Gnetopsida; order Gnetales; family Gnetaceae; genus Gnetum; species Gnetum montanum. Next base: position 18,867 of record MNCI01022155.1, on the reverse strand, counting down.
AGATGACCAATAAATATTGAACTTGAAGGATATTTTAATAGAAAAGTAGGAAAAAGTAAAAACATAATTGAAAGTGATGAGAAGTAGTCCCAAATTTATACATAAATTCAAAGAAACTATCATTGATGTTCTAGAAGATGTGAAGGTTAGTTCAAAGCCATGGTCAACAAAGTTATGCAAGTGGGTCCTCCCCACAACAGGCTCCTACCATAATGCTCTTACATAACCACTTCTATAGATGACCGTGGGCACCTGAGAAATTAAATGTAGAAAATGCCTTTGTTCCAAACAACATACAACTACTGTGCTTGGGATGTTGTACTATACTACATAAAACCAAATGACTCATAATCACATGTAATAGTTAGGTGAATAATGGGATGAGAAGGGATTGCAAAAATAGGGATGTAAGGTACTTGGCCATGTTTATAAACGGTTCCTATGAAAAATATGATTAAAATGATCAACATACCTATTCGTCCAAGTTTAGACCAAGCCCATACCATGAACAATAACCTCGCATTGATGTGTTTCCTCTTTCCTACCACCATGAGTTCACAACCACCTCAAAGAGCAAGCATCACTCCAGAATTAGAAGAAGGAAGAAAGGGCCTTAGTTAGAGGGGCATCTTCAGGCATGAGTAACATGTCTTTCCAACTCCATAATCAATGCTTGTAGCCTGTTATTATGTCTAAGGGGTGTTCCTTGAATTCCCATTATTGTTGTTCTCTTTTTTTTTTGTTGTTTATTTATTTTTTTATGGGAACCACACCATGCAAAGACCTTTAGCTTCTTGTTATTGGTCAATGGAGAAGTGATGATATGTTCCAAGAGGAGCCATAAATCACATGAAGAAAGATAAAAATAAAATCCAAAAATTCCCCTTCAGGTCACAACCTTATCATTCCCACTTGGTCATTCCCTCTTTGATTAATTTTAGTTTTATGAAAAAAGAACCAAATTGTTTCCATGAAAAAGACCATTTATTTAGAGAATTGGAGGGATGGATGAGGTGAGACTGCTTTACACAATTACTTACCCAATAATCTTGATAGCATAGCACAAAAACCCAACACATAGCGTTGACTTATACATCATGACTTGGTAATATTATTAACAAAAACATGAAATACATTCATTAGAAATAAATATAATGGCTCAAGAAAAGAGAAAAATATAAAGAAAAGGGATATATTAAGAAATGAAAACCATATGAAGAATCAGAAAATTTTGGAAGAAATAGGAAAATGATAAAAAATTATAAAACAAAAAGTTAAAAAAAAAAACTTATTAGTTCTTGAACCAAGATGGAGCATCTCCCTCATGACTAATCTTATGGCTACACATTTGGGAGATGGACTACACAATCCCTTGGTTATACATCATTGGTTTTCTATCTATCATTGTTACTGATCTAATTAATCGCGTGGTAGCACATCTAACATTAGTGATAGTCTTAGTTGGATATTTAGAGATGTATCTTCATTTGGATGTGAAGGTATTTTCATTTTCAGGGGGTTTAGATATGTTTGCTTCTTCTTCTTGATTTTCTATTATAATTCTTGGGTCTCCATGTTTAATATCCTTTTCTAGTGTATAATTAGAGTGTAAGATATTTGTGTCTAAGTCCTCTGTTTGGTTGATTTTCTTAAGTCTAGAACTAATAAGTGGATCAATTTCTTCCATGCATTTTTAAAATAATTTTATATTCTCATTTTCAAGCCACCAGGTGCCTTCTAGTTTAGTAGCTACTACATAGATTGGTTTTTGCTAACACACTTGCTCCTGAACTCTGTTGTGGGTTGTGTTAATATCTTGAATTTTTGGCCCACAATTGTACCCTTTACTATTAGTAGTGATGCATGGATTCTTTTGTCTCTCCACAGTGCTAGATTCATCACTTTTGTTAGGTGTTGGAGTAATGACAAATGTTGGCCCTTGCATAGGATTGAAAGACATTGGTCATGAAAGGAAGGGTGTTGCACTTGATTGGCATTGTGCTAGTTTGGATTAGTTAGTAAATCCATGAGTGTTGTGTTTATGCATGGAAACTATCCTAAAGAAAGGACATTTCCATGATTGTGGGAATTATCATTTTTTTGTATGTTCGTATCACAAGTGGCATTCTCTTGTTGATGTCATGGTGTTGAACCTTCTTGTGTTGTTGGTGGTGACATATGATGGAGGGAAGTATGATAATATTGAGGATATGATAGAGGGTGAGAGGTGTGAGCTGGTAATCCTTCAAGAGATGTCATGGATCGATGATATTCGAGAGAGTGGTAGTAGCAATTTGAAGTAGAGGAAGTAGAACTAGATGGGGAAATAGATTGTTGAATGTAATATCCATACAGGTCTAGTTAGCAGTAAGGGTAGTGCTAGTTTGATGATGGCCTCTCCCATGACTATGGGTTTTGCCACTACAGTTGATCATACTTTTGAGGCTGATAAGAAGTCCCGCTAGGATAGTATAGTTGGTTGTAGGACTATCTATGATTACCTTGTGAGAAATGTAATTTTCTAGGCATTTGATTTTGTATGAACTTGGGATTCAATGCAAAGGCCCAATACTCATGTAGATGTAACATGACTAGGCAATAGGCAAATGTCACATCTATCATCTTCTTTGGTGGTTGAGTTTATAGCCTCTTCTTCTAAATCTATTTTTCCTTTTTGCTTATTAATGTCCTTACCTATCTCTTGATTCTTTTTCCTCCTTTTGTTGTGATCACTTAATTTGTTTTGTGCTAATCTCTCCTCTATGATTTCTATGAAAGTTGTAACTTTCTCATTTATCCATTCTTACATCCTATCTAACCTTGCTTCAAGCTCATTGATAGACTTTTGAATTGACAAGGTTTGTTGTGAAATCACCTCATCGAGAGCTAGCTCTTTTTCCTAATCATAGATATGGACCCTCTTCTTTTAAAGAGTTGGGTCCTAATGATATTTCTCAACAGCATCTCATTTACATAGCTCTCCTTCTTCTTTTTTCACATGCTCAATTAGCCTTTGGATATGATGGGTTCCTAGTTCATATAATTAACCTTGAGCATACATCCCAAGGATCTCTCTCGTTTGACTATGAAGCCCATCTATGATGTGGAAAAGTTGCTCTTCTTTAGAGAAACCATGGATGGGCATTTATATAATAGAGAATAGTATCTATCTAGGGAAATATCCAAGGGTTGATGTTGTTCTTGTTTCCATCCTTAGATTCATTTCATTAGGTTGGATCCCTCACATAGGTTTGATATTTTTCATTGAAGGGTTCTAGCATTGTGGACCACTAATGGATTAAATTTTGTTTCAATGATCTATATCACACTTCAGATTTGTCTATTAGTGTCCAAGGAAGAAGCTCAAGCTTTTTCCACCCACTTTCAATATTTTGTAAGACTCAAACATCATGGAAGGCTTGCAAATGATGTTGTGTATCAGAATCATAGCCTCTTCCAAATTTAAGAATGTTATTCATATCAAGCCTTTTGATGTGACTTTCCTTGCAATGCTTGTGGGGTATTTTAACTACCTCTATAATTTGCATCATGCTCTTAGCGGCCAACAAGGGTTCACCATCATTAGACATGTTGTGGTGAAAATTTCTATTTCTATTTGCCTAACTGTGATGATTTTGTCTATGCTAATTTTGATGTCTTTATTTTTGCTCTTGGTTTCAATTTCTATTTTTATTTTGACCCCATAGTGGAGCTCTATCTCTATACCTATGTTCATCTTCATCAAAACTAGATGTTGAAGAGGAAGAGGATGATGAGGAACTGAGAGAGTTTCCATGGCTTCTATAGTGTTCCCCATGGTCCCTTGATTTATCTTTTCCAAGTCGAGGCCTTCCTTGTTCTAGGACTTACTTCATCTCCTCTAGGATTATTTGACTTAGGTGAATGTAGTCCTTGAGTATAGTTAGGGTGGTCATAAATATATGAAACTATTACATGAGGTTGGTCACTTCAATTTTCTTCAATATATATCTCATTGGTTCTCCAATGAATGTTTTCTTCATACGATGCATGATCACTTCCTTATGAAAGAGACATTTTTATTAGTTAATGATGTATGTGACTTAATATTTTCTGAAAGATAAATTATTAATGCATTTATAGTGATCATGTATGATATAACTAATCTAAATAACTAGCACCATTCTCAGTAACAACACCAATGATGAGTAGTGAGATACCCCCTATGCCCAATCATACAAATCACAAGTGTTTGTGCATGATCTAGTCAAATTCTATGGATGGGACTAGTTGTGGCATCTAGATCATTATGGCTAATTGTAGTTCATTGTCTTCCCACTTGGACTAGTGGTAGCTTTTCATGTATGGTTTAGTTCAAAGTGAGACATATGATTCTTGATGTTGTTTTGACCTTATGCTACTCAATGATAATGAAGAAATCAATTATTTAAACTAATGAACAATGGAAATTAAAGTCTAAACTAGCCTATGAATGATGAGTGTCCATTCCTAGCTTACCGTACACATCTTGAACACACATATCCACTAATAGGATTACCAAGTGCTATTCTACTAGGCAAACCAAGTAATAACACTGCTGGGATTACCAAGTGAATACGTGTTTATGCTCAAACCTAGTCACACTCATTTCACAAATTCATTAACATGCATGGAAACATAAATATTAACTAAGTACATGAAACATAAATTACATGGAAATTAAATTTAATCTAAGTTAAAGAGCTGCAATGAATAAGAATCAATCTTGATCTTATTTTTGTTCATGGAATGTGTTTAGGTACATTGCTACTCAAATAATATGTCATACAATTGACTCAGATCCATACTACAAGCACTCACTGACTATTCTCTAAGACTATAGAATAAAATAGTAAGAGTTTGGCTACTCTATTGACAAAAGAATGCAAATACATAGTGGGTGCATGTGTATTTATAGGCAAAAACAGACACTGCATCAATGGGGCCACATCAACATGCCATTTCATGTGTTGATGAGGCCTAGTCTACACAGATACTTCGAAGTGGCTATGTGGAAGTGGCCGCATTGAAGAGGCTATGTCAATGTAACCAACTAATGCTTCATCAAACTTGGTTAAGAAATGGATTATCATGCATTGGGACTTCCTCCTTGTGGAGGTTCATTACCTCTCGAAAGATATCTTTATATTTATTCTTAAATTAGTGCAAGATCTAGAAAGGGTTTTGATGGGAGGGCCATGGTTTTTTAAGGTGCAGGGCTTGGCCCTAACCCATTGATGACCAAGGATTCATCAAGATCTAAATTTATTTTTATGGGCTCCTGTTTGGATCTAGGTTTCCTTGGGGATTTCATATACTTTAATTGTGCCATAGGTTCCTTAGAACATATGGGGTCTGTAAGGTTCTATGTGTAGATATTTCTTTCACCTAGGGAGTTGATCCACAAGGTTGTGCTTGACTTCTTGTTGGGGGAGGAACATGTTATGATCAAATATGAGATGTGATAGTTGGCTCTCAAGTGGTTATCAAGTTTGTTGGGTTTTTCCATTTCAACACATGTGGCAAGTCAAGGCACTAGATGGTAGATTGTAATTTGGAAAGGTAGGTGGCTAGCCTTTAGAAGGGGGTGGGGGTTGGCCATTTGTTACCTAAAAGGCAAGGCTTCCTAGAAACCCACCCTAGGACCTAGGGGCCTTTAGACCCAATAGGCTAGTATGGTAAACACCATTGGGGAAAAGGCCAAGAAATAGGATGCACAAGTTGATGGTGAAGGGGTGAAGAAGGTGGAGGATGCAGAAAGCAATCAGGTGGAATCCTAGGATTCATAGGGGTTTTGTGAGGGAGAAGAATATGGTTCACCAGTTTCACCAGTGTTATCTAGATCACCATAGTCACTAGGGTTCTCATGGTCCNCTTGGAAGATATTTCCAAAAGGAGCACTATGAATGATAGCCCTTTCTTGGTTTTTCCTGACATAAGAAAAGTGGATTGTCTATCGATTTCTATGGCTCAAGCTAAATAGATACAATTGCAGATTAACTTGGGGGTGCATCCAACCCTCAAGGAGATGTTCAAATGCATAGGATGCAAGACATGAGGGGGCTGGATTTTAAGAGATTTTGGTGATTGGGTTCTGATGGTGCAACTGGTTTCTAGGCTCTTAGGTATGTGACTTTTGGTTTTTGTGTTGGAACCCTTTGCTCCTAGACATTTGTAGAGCTTTGTGTTTTTCTGTTGCCTATTCTGGTAAACATATTTTGGTTGTGCTCTCTCATGTAGCTTGACATTCACAAGTAATGGTTTTAAGTCTTATGCGATTGGGGGACTCTTTACTTCCCCCTTGTTTTTCCTTATTGTACATATTTTGCATTAATACATTCCCAACCTTTTATCAAGAAAAATGTGGGACATATTTTTAATTATTTTTTAAAGAATAAAATTTAAAGCTAGGTTTATTCAATTCTACTTTTATCAAAATTACAAAATCACATAGTAAATTCAATCATAAACAAGGCACCAAGTGATTAATATTTGATGCAAAGCATATCAATATTCAATGCAATTAAGTACATAAGTCTAGTAAATTTAACATGTTCCTTAAAAAATCATTTAGACTAGAGATAAAATTAGTGCAGTAAATATATTTTGCAAGTACATGTACTTAGAAAATATTTAAGATGGTTAATAAGTAGGTTCATCTCAAATACATTATTATCCTTATCATCTTCACCTTGTTCCAACAAAATGGAGTCAACCTAAATTACCTAAGATACATATCCTTAAAAATGGGATACTAGTTGGAATTTTGGAATGGGTGCTACACAAGAGGGAAGGTTAAGATGATGGGGTACTACCAAGTATTGAAACCCCAAGAAACTGGACTTGTAGGCATACTTGAAGATATATAACCAACATAATACATTGGAAGAACTATTGTAAATTTAACATGGTCCTAAAAATATCTTTTAAACTAGAAAGGAAATTAATATATTAGAGAAATTATATCACTAGATTTACATAAGAAATAGTTAAGAAAGTGAAAAAATTAGATCACTTAAAAATACATCATCATCCTTATCATCTTAGCCTTGTGCCAAAAAAATGGGATTAACCTAAACCACCTAAGATACATCTCCTTAAAAATGGGATACTAGGTAGAATTTTGGAGTAGGGGCTATGCAAGAAAGGTTTGGGTAGAGGGAATTGTGATGTGTTGAAAGCCTAAAAAATTTAACTGTAGGTACACTCAAGACATATAGCTAACATTATACATTACCAGAACTAGAGAAGAATATAATGATGCCTCAAGTTTAACTTGAATTAGCAATCTTTGCTAGATGGAATGCGCATTGAGATGATAAGATATTAGAACTCTTAACTCATCATCATTATCCTAGCCTACTCCCAACAATATGAAGTTGGCTAATGTTAAAACTTGAAACTCTTTGACTATATAGGGCTTTTAGACCTAGTCAAGATACTTTAGAACTTAGAACTCAAAAATGATTTAAACTAGACAAAAACTTGTAACCTTTTACTCTAATAATACAAACAAGCCAAGCTACCTCTTATTAAATAAATAAAATGTTTATTATCTTTATTAAGGAAAAAAGCCGCTAACATATATAATCATAAAATTATTAATATGGATGCTTTATGAGAATAAACAGAATGTTTTTTACTCTTATCGGGGGAAAAAGTAAATAAATAAAATGTTTATTATCTTTATTAAGGAAAAAAGCCGCTAACATATATAATCATAAAATTATTAATATGGATGCTTTATGAGAATAAACAGAATGTTTTTTACTCTGATCGGGGGAAAAAGTAGCCATCTTATATCCTGTATATCCTTATAAAAATATCAATATGAATGCTTCAGAAGCATAACTTCTGTGCATCAAGTTTAGAAAGTAAAAGAAGAGGATAGCTGATATTGAGGATTGAAGAATTCAATTCTTAAACTTGCATTCATCGGCGCATTTAATTCGAGGCATCTAGATTTGAGGACGAATTTGCAATGCAACAGTAATAAACTAAAGCTCCAAGGCTCCAAGCCAATAATTCTATTAAAATACGATAACATGAGTAAATATTGGGCAAAGAACTTACGCAGAGAGGCTTATTCTACCGGTCCAACTTGAATTGGATCAGGTCCAAGTTGACTTATGATGGGTAACAACAAAACCTTTGCGATAATGGCTGAACTACTGAATGTGCTTTGAATATTTATCATGGTAAATAGATGTTTGCAAGAAGTCCTTAGCGATGTTGAATAATAACAGATTAGAGCTTCAGCAAGCAACTGGATTCATGCCATGCAAGTATTACTTTGAACAAGTAAAAATAAAAAAGAAAAGTAAAAGGTAAATAGAAGAGCCCAAGGAAACCAAGACATTTGCACATTTGCACACTTTAAAAAAGAAAAGGGTGTTGTTGAATCAAAAGTCTTGCTACTAAGCTACCTCCTGATTGTTTATCATAACTTAATTAAAAACACAAACCTACTCAATGCTTACCTTGCTATCCAACATCTTCTCCCTACTTAATGTTCACTCTGGTACGAAGAACTCTATATAGTTTAATGCTGGATCAATGCCTTCAACCAAAAAGAGCAGCACATATTTATACGCAATGTAGAGGCTGGCTCAATTTGTCAATCATAGTATTTTTAACTTAAAATGAAATATAACTTGAACAGAATCCATTGTCCAACTCCATTCATGTGAAGCATATGGTTCAAAGTTCATACCCCTGTTCATAAGAGCAGAATTACGGGCCACCAGTGTTCACTCCCAACGAGGATGATGGATTAAAATGCAGAGGACATATGTTGACCATGCAAGATGAAAAAGGAGGAAAAAAAAACGAGAAGCCTGTCTTTTTCAAGTTCATGCTGCTGCTGCTGTTTTGCCGTGTCTGCCGTTCTCCGAGGGTCTAGATCGTCAACCTAAAAATGAGGCAGAATATTGTTTGTTTCTTGCACCTTAAACTATCTGAAAACATCCCCATCCCCTTGTGGTGGGGTATGTAAAAAAAATGCTAGGTTATTCTTAGAAAAAAAATGCTTGGTTATTCTTAATGTATTTTCATGCTTTGTTTATCTTTTTGATTTTTTTTTAAATTGAAACCTTATTGTAAAATACTTTTTTGTTAAATTAAAAATCCATTGTGTGGTCAAAACACCTTGAAAATTCCTCTAGGTTCCAAAAGAGTGTTGGTGCCGGTCTTGTCAACTAACCATCTGAGCTATATCTAGTGCTTATACGTTGTTTCTTAATGTTTTAAGATAGATTCAAACATCCCCATCCATTTTAGTAAGGTATCTAAAAGAATGCATAAATGTATTGTATAGGTTAAAATGTTGTGTCTCTGTAAAATTTTATGTTTTTATTGTTTTTTTCCCTAAAAGTCCAACCCTCCAATTTCATGTATTTGGTTGTTTCTTGCCTCAAAGTTCAAACAAGACATTGAGGGATTTCAATATTAGGTGTGGTAATGGAATCTAAGGCCAACTCATGTACCATAATAGTTAAGAAAGTTAACATATTCTTGATAGTCCTGTCAAATTAGATATAAAATACTTTACAAATATTTGTGTTCTGTAATATAAAATTTAAAGAAAGCTCATTTATTCTTACTTTTGTCAACTTTACAAAATCACATGATGAAGTTAAATACAAAGAAAGCACCAATGCTATTTAAACATGGTCCATAAAAAATTTCTTTTAAACTAAAAAAATGAATCAAATAATATTTTCCAAAGATGAGCTAAATGTTTTGTTGCACCCTAACCACTATGCTACCTATGCTTCCATCTACCAAGACTAAACTTGCATGTGCATTGTTATTTGGTATTTAAAATATCTTGGTATTAATCTATGTTTGGTATAGAGCAACCAAGACATGCATTTTTGGGTTGTTGAACATGATGTAAATATTTTGTTCTATTAATGCATGCTTTTGGGGATTTTCTCAAATTTTAATAAATGAATTTTTAATTTTTGTTTGTATTTTCTATAACAACATACCCAAAAATAGGGCAAATGTTTGGTAAATCTACACACTAGTAGTGACAATGATGGAAATGTAAAACCTTTGTCCTTAATGTCATGTGCCTATAAGAGACTAAAGGTTTTGGTCCAAGCAATGACAACTTGGAAGTTCTCAAACATATAAATAACAAATGAAGCAAGATTAAGAGATAGGTTGTCCTCAACATCCATAGGTATATCTAGGTTCTTAAGTATGAGGAATATTAGGGGCTTGTGACCATCTAGATCCAACAAAGAAGGAGTCAACATTATAGTTTTTGATTTGGGGTTTGGGTGAACTTTTATTTAAATAAAGGCTATATGGGCCTACTGACTTTTATCAATTTTTGAAGAAGAAGGTTATCTTCTTAAGCATCATATGCATCTAGTTTGAAAGAAGATGTTGCATAATATTAAGAAGCATGGTTGATAACCAAACGATGAGTGGTGAGGTACCCCTACGCTCAACCATACAAATACGAGTGTTTCGTGCATGATTCGGTCGAATTCCAAGGACTAAGTGCTTATGCACCCTTGTGGAACAAGGATAGGTTGGTTGATCGTTGTCTTCCCAAGCTTACCTGTATGTCATGATTGTATGGTTAAGTAAGCTTGAGGCATATAATTTTTATAGCTTTTATGTTTTTATGTCCTATGCTAATAAGGGAGAAGAGAGATAACTAAGTGACTAATTTATTTTAACTACTCATTAACTAAGTTCTAACTAATCCTAACACCAGCATCCGTTCTCACTTGTCATACACATCCTGAACTAGTGCAACACTACTGGGATTACCAAACGCTAATCGTTACTAGGTTACCAAGTGTTACACACATGCTCAAAGTGATCATACTGAGTGTAATTTAACAATTTGCTTAATTGATCAAAATGAATTGCTACGCTAATAACATAAATGTAAAGTGCATAAAATAAAATAAAATAAAAGAAATGCATGAAAAAATAAAATAAAAGAAATGCATAAGAAAACAAATTTCAAGTGCTGCAAGGATGAATCAAAGAGCTTGTCTTTATTGTCGTACACAAGGTGTGCTCAGGTACACAATGCTCAAATAAATATCTGTCCACCCTTAGACCTGCTGCTGTGGGCACTTGGAAAATACTCTAACTTTTAAACAAACTACAAGAGTTTCACTACTTGACTGTTAAAAGACTTCTTTTCCAATTGTGCACCTGGGCAGTATATTTATAGGCTTGGGAGCAGCTACTCTAATAATTAGAGTAACCACTTTAATAATTAGAATAAACCGCTAGAGTAAGTACTCTAATAATTAGAATAAACCGCTAAAGTAACTACTCTAATAATTAGAATAAACTACTAGAGTAACCACTCTCATCATACCCCCACGATTGAATGAAAACTCATCCTTAAGTTCCTTACAAAATATTGGGAAAGTATGGGATTATTGACTAATCAACAACTGATGGTGGAATGGGATGACAAACTCAACGTGCCCAGTGATAGATCAATAAGCATATTACAGGTGACTACCCAAGGTGTAGGGGTTAGGTGAATAGTAAAATGGAGAAAATTGAAAAATTTGTGCCAGGGCCCCCACGACTAGGAGCGAACCTTTGATAGCTATAAGATGGAAAAATATGAGGAATAAGAAAGATGGGAAAAAATAACAATGGCAATGCCAATAAAATGGATGTCATGGATGGAGATGAAACAAGAGATGATTGATTACAGGAAATGTTTAAGGAAAGGAACTTAACAATTTCACCAAAAAGGAATGCTAGTGGGTCCTCCCCAAAGTAGGCTCATGCCTTTTATGCCCTGAAAAACCCATAAACCAAAGAGTTTATAGGCTTTAGGAATGTCATTTGGAAGCAAGAGTTAAAAACTTACCCACAAGAATTCACCAAAGAAAAATAATGCATCAACCCAGAATGGACTAATGATAAAATCAACAATGAGGTCGAAAATGGAAAGAAAGATGGAGAGGAGAGAATGGAATGGAATCCCAAGAACAAGGTTGTGTAAAGCCCCTTGTGTATTTCATGGTTAATGTAACTAAGTAGAACTCATTCCAAATCCAAACTCAAGCAAACCACATATAGTGACCTCACATCAACACACTTGACCAATCCATCCTCTTGAGACAACAAGAATGCTCCCACAAAGAGTGATCACCATCCCAAGGAGAGCGAGATGGAGAAGCAGGAAGTGAGAAAGGACCTTAGTTAGAGGGAACCTTTAGACATAGGTAACATGTCTTTCCAATTTCATAACTAGTGCTTGTAGCCCATATTAATTTATTATATCTAAGGGGTGTGCTTTGAATTCTTACTTTTCTCCTTTTCTTTTGTTTTGGTTTTTGTTTTTATTTTCTTGCACGAGAACCACACCATGCAAAGACTTATTTTTATTCACTAGGCTTCCTAATTTTTGAACAATGTTAGAATGGCATAAAACTAAAGAAACAAGCATCCAAGGACCCAAGAGAATGGCCAACACAAATGCATCGAATCCCCTTGAAGTCACACCCTTTTCATCCTTTGAGTCTTTCCTTAGTTTGAAAAATACCCAGCCACTAATTCATTAACAAGTTTACTTAGAAAAAGGGGATTGTATAGTTCCAAGCCAAAGGAGGCCATAGAGTTGTATGGATGACTGGACGACATGGACTCATTTCTTGTTTTACCAAAAGAACCATACCTTAATATCAGCATCATAATTCAAAGGTAAAAACCAAACATTAGCAATCAATATGATATAATTTAATCCACCATCACGAGCACTTATTAGATGATGAATAAAAGTAAATCAAGCATACAAAGAAATAGTAAAAACATTAATAATGATGTAAAACAAAAATAAGAAAAGTTGAAAGAATATGTAAAACAAAAACTATGTAAAAAAAAATTCTAAAGGAATTGCGGGCCTAGAACGGTTAGCATAGGTGGCCATCTCCCCCATGACTAAGTTGGAAGAAGGAGATCTGAAATAGTGAGTAGGGTTGTCCATCAAAAGAGATAGCATGTGCACTAGTTGTCCTAAGCTCCTAGAAAGGTTTGGTTTGATGCACGTTGACCAAACATTTCTTATCCAGGCTCTCAAGTTTGTATATTGTCATGGCCCCTGAAAGAAAAGTTGCATAAATAATATAAGGTCCTTCCCATAGTGTTTGAAATTTAGTACATTGTGGCACATGTGTGGGATTCCAATAGAGAACCTTATCTCCTAGCTGTTATTTAACCTTTCTAATCCTTAGATCATGACATTGTTTATTGAATGCCTTGTGCAACTTGTTAGATGACAAGGAAGCTAGTCGATTTTCATCTAGCAAGTTAAGGGTTACCAACTATTATTTTTGTGCTAGATCAAGGTCATGGTTGAGGTCACATGCTGTGGATAATGTACGAAGCTCAATTTGAATGGGAAGCATTGGTAATTTACCATACACTAACTCATAGGAAGAGTAGCCTACAGGAGTTTCCATGTGAAGTCGTATGCCTAAAGAGCATCATTCAGTTTAGTGCTCTAGTCTCACCTAAACTTGCTAATAGTTCTTGTCAATATCTTTGTAATCTCCCTGTTGGTGACTTCGGCTTGACTATTCACTTGGGGGTGGTATGGTGTTGTCAGTTTGTGTTCAACCCCTAAGCGTTGCATTAATTTCTGAAAGTTGCACCTGTGAAGTGGATACCATTGTTTGAAATAAGCACATGAGGCAAACCAAACCTATTTATGATTTGTTGTTGAACAAATTATGTAGTTATAGATGATGTACAATCTTTAATAGCAACTAATTTTGCCCATTTAGTGAGGCAATCAACAACAACAATAATATAAACTTTTCCATTAGACATTGGTGTAATGGTTGGATCCATTGTTGTAGGGTTCTAACGATTGGATCCATTGATGCAGACCCTCCAATTCTAGTAGTTATTCCCCTATCACATTGAAAATTCTTACAAGATTGGATGAATTAATGGGAATCCTAAAGAAATGTAGGCCAATAATATCCTGCAAGAAAGTTCTTGATGGTCGTTCGTCTCCCAGTGTAATGACCCCCACAAGGACCCTCATGAGCATCTTGGAGAACTTATAGTTGATCTATATCAGGAACACACCATCGAACCAAGCCAGTAGGACACATTTTGTAAAGTTGTCCATTTATTTTCATTAAGTACTTGGCTTGGTGAAGAAACTGTTGTTTCTTCTTAAGGTTTAAATCTTGTGGTATTTGTTGGGTGAGGAGATAGGTAAGAATGCTATTGTACTAGTTTGTCTTCGTGGGTGATTGATTATTCACTACACTAGCAAAGAGGAATTCATCAAGAAAATAATTAGAATTTGGATACTCATCCTCTTTGTTTTCCCATCACAATTGAGATAAATGATTAGCAAGTATGTTCTCGGTGCCTTTACAATCGATCATCGTAAGATCGAACTCTTGTAAGATTACAAGACATCGTGTCATACGAGGGCTTACCATTGGCTTATTCATGAGGAATCTTATTTCACTATGATCTGTATGTACATATACTTTATATCCCAATACATAGTATCTAAACTTTATTAGTGTAAACACTACAACCATTAATTCTTTCTCTGTGGTAGTGTAGTTAAGTTGTGCACCAATGATACTTCTACTCGCACAATGGATGTAATAATGATACTTTTGGTCATCTACTTGTGTAAGTAAGGCTCCTAAGGCATAGTTGGATGTGTCAATCATGATATGGAATGGTTTAGACTAGTTAGGAACTTGTAGAATGGGTGTTTCTACTAGCTTCTGTTTCAGAGTTTGAAAAGCTAATTTGCATTCCCTGGTCCACTCAAAAGGTATGTCCTTTTTCATTAATTCCACTAATGGTTTGGAAACCTTTGAAATTTTTTCAATAAATCTCCTATAGTAGCCAGTATGTCCAAGGAATGACTGAATATCTTTGACAGTTTCTGGTTGACGGGTAATTCGGATAACTTTGATTTTCTTGAGGTCTACCTCTATCCTTGTGTGTGAGATTTTGTGCTCTAGTACTACACCTTCTTGGACCATCATATGGCTTTTTTTCCAGTTGAGCCTCAAATTGGTTTCTATACATCTTTTTAACACTTGCTCCAACCAGTCCAAGGCTTGATCAAAGTTTGCCCCATAAGTGGAGAATTCATCCATAAAGACCTCCATGCCATTCCCTATCTGTTGTTGGAATATGCTTAGAACTAATCATTGAAATGTTGCAAGGGCATTACATAAGACAAATGGCATTTGTTTGTATGCAAACATTTCCCAAGGATTGGTGAACGTAGTCTTGGATTGTTCTTCTATGGCCATTTCTATTTGATTATATCTGCTATATCCATACAGAAAACTGTAGTAGCAATTCCCTGCGATGGTGTCTCAGACTTGGTCAACAAATGGCAACGGAAAGTGATCTCTGAATGTTGCCATATTCAGTAGCCTGAAATCTATGCACATCCTTCATTTGCTTCCCTTTTTAGGTACAATAACTAAGGGGCTAACCCATTCACTATCAACAATGGGGTATATGAAGCCAACCTTGAGAAGTTGTTCGGTTTCTTCCATAACTACTTGCTTTAGCTTAGGGTTCAATTACCTCTGCAGTTGTCTTCAAGGCTTCATGGAGGGATCAATTTAAATTCTATGTTGGCATATCCTAGGATATATTCCAGTTAATTTGGGATATGACCAAGTGAAGGCTTCCAATCGTTTATTTATTACCTTTAGCAGTTCTTCTTTCTATTGAGAAGTAAGCTTAGCATTGATAATTATTGGTTTTCTATTTTTAAGGAACGTGTATTCTATACCTATGGGTAATGATTTCAACTCAAGGGCCTCCTACTTAAATTTCTCAAGGATTTTCAACTTCCCCCAATTGATATATCCAAGGTTAAGACTTGGAAGTTGGTGGTGGACTTGCTCTAATGTGTCTATGCTATCAATGTAAGCACAAGTAAAACCATGAGTTGGTTCCATGCATATGAGTGAACTGCTTTCTTGATTAGCTGTCAGCCACTGGGTGTCTTCCTTTCATGTGGCTGCTGCATATAAGCATCTTTGTATGTTAATCACTTGTGCACATTGATCGCATGTAGCCAATGCTAAACTTTGCACAAACCATGACCTCTGCATGTAATTACACCCTATGTCATTGTATGTGACACACGAAACTTTCTTCTTCTCGATCTTTCTGAATGTATTTTCCTTCGATATTTCTAGGGAAAGATTGTGGATTCCTAGGTGTGTGTCGATGGTGCTTAGCCATGCTCTTCCCATTATGATTTGTAACTCCCCCTTACCATTGTTTACTTGAATCACTAGGAAGTCAACTGGGTGCGACCACCGACAAACAGTGGTAACAATGTCCTCCACTAGTCCCAATGGAACAGTGATGGACTAGTCAGCCAAATCTAGATGGATGTTGCCCTTTTTCAATGGAGTCAGGTTCTAGGCCTTGTACATTTCTTGAGAAATCAAGTTGACACTGGAAACTGAATCCAAAAGAGCCTTGCATAGTGCATTTTCAACGATTTGTAAGTATATCAGAGGATTCCCAGGATCAGAAAGTTTCCTAGGAAGGTGGCTAGCTTTGATCCAATTGGTGATGGCATGTGTTAGCATGACCGTATGCATTGAGTGTGGTGATTGGGTTGAAGGGGGCCTCTGAAGTTTTGATTGATACTGAGGTGTTTAAGGAATTAGCTGCTTGTGATTGTAAAGGCTTAGTTGGATTGTTGGTTCTAAAGAAAGGTCTGTTCTTCATGTGGTTGTTGGAACCAATAGTAGGTTGAGAGTTAATAGCCCTAGTGGCATTATGTTGTTGCAGTTGGTTAGGGATTTCACCTTACAGGTGGTAGTGGAGCTATTGGTGGAAGAGATGCGATCAGATGAGAATGATGATATGCTTGTAGAATATCACCTCTAGAAGAGGGAGTCCCATAATACTCGCGGGCTTGGTAGTGAGGTTGAGGAGTGACATGACCAATAGAGTCACGTGGGGAGATTGGCTACTGCATGTAATATCCATATGGGTCAGGTTTCCGGTAAGGATACTATTGCCTTGGTGGTGGAATTCCCCATGATTGTGGGTGCAACCACTATTGATATTGCTTAATCAATTGTGGTGGAGTTTCATTGGGATAATATGTTAAGGGTTGATGGAACTACCTTGGGTTACCTTGAGGTTAAGGTAACCTTCAGGGGGTTTGCCTTTTGTTTAATCATGGGTTGAGTTCATACACCCTAGAACCCTGCATATGTGAAATTATAGGGCAACATCCCTTAGGATGGTCATATTGACATATCTCACATCCACTATCATTCTCTATTTCCGAATCCACAGCCTCTTCAATGATGGCAACTTTGCCCTTACCCTTACTATGTGCATGTTTAGCCTCTTTCTTTTTTCTTTTCTCACTACCTTGCTCTCTAGACTCCTCTACTATTTTAAGANACTTGTCATTAAATAGTTCTAACATAGTACTCCACCTACAAATGGATTCTGGTTCTAAAGACTAGTACCATCTTTTTGCTTCTTTAACTAATATCTATGGGAATAACTTAAGTTTTTTCCATTCATTCTCTATGTTTTGTAAGGCATAGACGTCATGGAATGCTTGTAAATGATTCTGAGGATCAGCATTGTATCCCCCTTCAAATTGTGGGATATTGTTCAAATCTAATCTCTTGATCCTACTATCTTTCTGGTGCCTTGCTAGAATTCTAATAGCCTTAGTTATGTCTAACATACTTCAAGTAGCGAGTAAGGGTTCATCATGATCATCTCGTCCATGGTGTCTATGATGCATACGTTATTCCCTACTCTCCCTTCTTCTATGTCATGACTCTGTAGAGTGTCCTCATCCCCTTTTCTAGCTATTTCGTCTATGACATCCACTTTGCCTACCTTTATCCCCATGGTTTTTTTCTTTATGATCTCATCTAAATATTGAAGGAAATGGTGAAGGAGATGATGAAGGTGAAGAAGAAGGAGAACCGTCACCATGACAGTGTCTGCTACCTTCTCTTCTGCGATCTTGGCCTCGATCGCAATTACGATCAGAATGTCCAGCTTTATCAAGAGTTTGTGTCACTTTTTTGAACCCTTTGTGCCCATGGGTATCAAAACCTAGGTTATGAATAGTAGAATGAAGGTTTTGATACACAACCCCTTGGACAAAGCCAACGGGAGGAACATCATTATGTGGGTGACTACCTAAGGCAGGTTCACCCCCCTCATTTTCTCTTAAGATATGTGGGACATCCTGCGACAACTTACCCTTCAAAGACTTATGATGTCTCTCCTATTGCAAATCCCTTTGACATTTTACCTCCATGGAATGGTATTCTCTTAAGTCATGGTCTTGCACAACATATTTTGCATGTAAGTATGGCATGCCAATTCGTGGGAGGACATGAAGAAGCATGCTTGGGACTAAACAATCGGGAGGTAACACTATGTTAACTTCTAAGTCTCACCAACACAGTTGTTTATCTTGATGGAGGATAAAGGTGAAGTCTGGTATATACTCATCAGGATGAATATATACCACTCGAACTTGTTAAGGGATTGGTGGATCAACGTCATGTGTATTACGCCGTTGATTATTTCCTATTTTAGACCTAGGTGGTGAGGCACTTTTGTATGAAGGAGGAGACATACTTGTCTGTTCAGTGTGCAATATATTCTTGTTTATTATTTTTTCAATCAACCCTAAGGATTTGTTCCAACGATCTGAATGATTTCCTATGTTCTAGTTAGCACACAAACAACTAAATCCCCAAAAACGACGTCAATGATGAGCGGTGAGGTACCCCGACACTCAACCATACGAATACAAGCGTTTCATGCATGATCCGGTCA
>MNCI01022153.1:11303-22074 GCA_015680685.1 Gnetum montanum | reverse complement strand
AACAAGTGCAAGAACAAGATGAGGATAAAAATAAAAAATGGTGTCTCTCCTTGAATGTAGAGAATGAGTTCAATAATATTCAGGAGGGTAGGAGTGATGTTGGAAAAGAAAAACTTGACTAGAAGAGCCATGTGGACACAAGGGTTTCTAAACATAATACCCATATGAAACTGATTATCTGTAAGGCTATTGTTGCCTTGGTGGTGGTAATGCCCATGACTATGGTTATTGCCACTATTGATATTGCTCATACAATTGCAATGGAGTTCCACTTGGATAATATTGTTGTTGCTAATAAAACTGCATGAGATTGCCTTGAGGATAAGGCAATCTTTTGGGTGCTTGCCTATTTGCAAGTTGTGAATTCAAAGCATACACCTCAGACTCTTGTAAGTGTAACACAATAGGGCAACATCCCTTAAGATTTTTATATTTGAAAATTTCACATCCACCATCATCATTTGATTCAATTTCTACAATTTTCTCTATTACAGTAATCTTGCCCTTACCCTTTAATTAGCACATTCAGCTTCTTTTCGCCTCCTACGATCATGATCACTACCTTGTTCTTTAGACTCTTCAGTAATTTTCAGGACAACTTTAAATCTGTTATCCATAGAGTCCCATAACTAATCTACGTTAGTTGAAATTTCAAAGGTAAATTTTTGACGTGGCAAGGTTTTCTGATTCACCATCTCATCAAGCGATGATTCCTCCTCACTGTCACAAAATCAAACCTCTCTCTTGAAAATGGAAAAATCATGATTGTAGTCTTCTACACTTCTACGTTTCCTCAACTCTCCTTCTTATTTTGTCACTTACTCAATCAATCGTTGGATCTAATAGGATCTTAATTCTAACAATCACCCTTATGCATAGACCCAAAGAGTTCTCCTTGATTCTAATTAGAGCCCATCTATGATATGGTGAAGTTGCTCTTGTTGAGAATAACCATGGCCAGGACATCTATGCAATAAAGAATAATATTGACCCATGGAAATATCTGAAGGTTCATGTGTCCCTTGTTTCCATCCTTGGATTTGCCTCCTCAAGTTGGACACTCAAGAGTATGTCTAATATTCGTCATTGAATAGTTTGAGCATTGTACTCCACCATCTGATGGATTCCAGTTCTAAGGACCAACATCAACTCTTTGCTTATTTAATGAGTGCCCTAGGAAAAAAATTAAGCTTCTGTTAGTGATTTTCTATATTTTGCAAGGCATAGGCATTATGGAAAACTTGAAGATGGTCCTGTGGATCTAAATTATATTCCCCTTAAAACTTAGGAATATTTTTCATGTCTAGCCTCTTGATCTGACTATCCTTAATGTGCCATGTAAGAATTCTTACTACATCTACAATGTTTAGCATGCTTTAGGTAGTGAGCAAAGGCTCATTGAGGCCATGATTCCAGTACCTATGATACCCTCTACTACCTCTTTGTTCATGGTAACAAACCTCTCTTGAATGCCCATGCCCTAGGTCTTGACTTGCCTGACAATCCCTATGATCATCTCGATCCCGTCGATCACCTCCATCATGATAATGCCCCTTGTGGTTATAGTTGGAGCCAAAAGATGAAGATGACAATGAAGGTGAAAAAGAAGGACTAACACGATCATGATCACGATCTTGCTACTTAACTGCATCCCTGCCATGACTCTCCTCCTTGGATCCCCATTTGTTATTAGATCCATTCTTGTTAGAAATTGAATTATGGATTGTGGCTTGCAAGTTCTGGTTTTGACCTCCTTCACCAAAGTCAAAGTGAGGAGTTTCTTTGAATGGAAAACCCCCAGAGAATGGTTCTCCACCATCTTTTTGGTTCATTAGGAATGGAAAATCATTGGACCACTTTCCCTTCGCAGATTCATAATGTTTCTCAAGTTGTCAATCCCTTAGACATTGTGCA
Organism: Gnetum montanum; assembly: GCA_015680685.1. Lineage (NCBI taxonomy): Eukaryota > Viridiplantae > Streptophyta > Gnetopsida > Gnetales > Gnetaceae > Gnetum > Gnetum montanum. The sequence goes on along the minus strand of MNCI01022153.1, from coordinate 20,160 downwards.
TCTCTAGGATGACAATCCCTAGCATCACTATCTTACATGACATATTCAGCGTGAAGCCCTTGGATACCCAACCACATAAGAGTTTTTTGGAGCATCATAGGAATGAATCGATCGGGCAGCAATACAATGTTGTCCTCCATGTCACACCATTACAACAACTCATCCTAGTGTAGGGCAAATGTGAAATTGAATACATACTCATCAGGATGAGCATATACCACTCTATATTATTGGGGTACCTACTGATTTACTCCATCAAACTTGGGTAGAGAATCATGCTTGTGAGAAGAAAACATCATGTGTTAGAAAATAAGAAATCCAATGTGCTTCTTAAAATTATAGTTATTTTAATGTATGATATGACTTTGGGTTCATTCCAACGATATTGAAAAATTTTTCACCAAGTCCTAGATAGTGCACATAACGAACAAAAGATCCTCAAAAATAGTGCTAATGATGAGCAGCGAGACACCCCTATGCCTAACCATATGAATCACAATCATTCATGTGCGATTCAATCGAATTTCGTAGACCTTAAGTTCCCACATACATTAATTCCAAGACATGAAATCTAACCATGATAACCAACTACACTTCTGGAGCTTAGTTGTATGGTTAAGTTTAATTAAGGCACATTATTTTTATTATTTTATATTTCATTCATCTATAATTAACAAGTTGAAACTCAATTTATGAACCATTTTAATTAATCTAATTGCTAATTAATAACTAACTATCCTAACATAAACATCTAATCCCACTTTTCACGCACATTCTGAATGTTTATAACACTACTGGGTTACCAAACATTAAGCATTGTCGGAATTATCAAGCGTCATGCACATGCTCGAAACAATCATACTTATGTGTGTAATTAACTACAATTTAATGTAGCTAGCTTACTTTAGCTTAATTACTTGGCAATATTAAATGAAATTGCACAAAACATTAAATGCATGAATAAAATATTTAAGCTAGCTAAGGTGCTGCAAGGTTTGATCAAAAAGCTTGTCTTTATTTCCCCACACACTACCATGCTCAGGTACAACAATGCTCGAACAAAGATCGATACACTCAATGACTTCTACTGCAAGCACTTTGAAAAATATTTTAACTCTAGAGAAAAGAAACTACAAAAGCTCTGCTATGCAATGACAAGAACTTGGACAAACCATGTGCCCAAGCACTAATTTCTAAGCTGGCACACACCCCATAATATTGAATATTTGACATTGTTTCTTGGGCCTCGATATTGAATATCCAATATCAAAGCTAGGCCAAATATGATTCATCAACTTAGAATCATCATGCCTGCGAGAAGAACAAGACATTTTTTGTCTGAAACAATTTCTTAGTGTACTTGTAGTATAGTTTTGATTAATTATTAAGTATTATATATATATATATATATATATTTCAAATGAATATGACCTTAGGTTTTGATTCAATAATTCTAAATAATATTCACTAAGCCCTAGATATTGCACATATCAAGTACAAGTCCTTGGCAACGACATCAATGATGAGCAGCAAGTAAACCCTACGCCCAACCATACGAATCACTCAATGTTCACATGTGATCCAATTGAATTCCATGGACTTACAACCTTTTAAGCACACTAGTCTCTAAGAAGTGAAACTAACTGTTGCAATTATTGTCTTCCCAATTACACTTGTGAAATGCAAGAGTATGGTTAAGTGCAACTAAGGCATATGATTGTTATCATTTTTATGTTTTGTGTTTTAAGTCGCCTAAGGGTAAAGAATAACAAATAAGATAAAATAATTAAATTGCTAATTTAATCTAATTAGCTACACCTAACTATTCCTAACATAAGTATCCATTTCCACTTGCCATACACATCTTGAACATGTTTAATGCTACTGGGTTACCAAATGTCAAGCATTGCTAGGATTACCAAAAGCCAAGCATATTTTTGAAGTGGTCGTACTTATGTGCTTAATTAATCACTATTTAATCTAGCTTAATTTATCCTAATTAATTATTTAATTACTTAAAACTTTAAAGGAAATTGCATAAAACATTAAACGCATAAATAAATAATTAATCTATTTCAAAGTGTTGCAAGGTTTATCAACAAACTCGTCTTTATTACCACACAAACTATTGTGCTTAGGAATAACAATGCTCAAATAAAGATCTGCATACTCTTGACTCCTACTACAGGCACTTAGAAAAATATTCTAACTTTCAAATGACAAAACTACAAAAGCTCCACTACAACTATGACAAGATATATCATAAACGCAACAAGTGAGCACATAATTATAGGCAAAAACAAACACTACGTCGATAGGGCCTAGTTGACAAGGCCCAATTGACATAGCCAATTTACAATTCATCATATAATAAATGAGAAGGAACCCAATGAAGAAGGTGAAAATAGCTTAAGTAAACAATAAAGTGAAGATGAACTACTAAGATGTTCAATGCATTCACATTTATAAGAACACATTATTTACTAAAAATGATGAAATGTTATCAATCTATAAGAATAAAATAATGAGAAGCAATAGATGTTGAAATGTTATCAAGAATAAAACTTCAAAGATACTCTTAGATGAAGGGAATTGATTGTGATGAGATCTTTTCTCCAATAGTTAAATTGACATTCATAAGATCATTGTTGTTTATTACGATTGTTTATAATCTTAAACTTGAATAAATGGATGTTAAAACAATATTCCTCAATGGTGATCTTGAGGAAGAAACAAACATGCTTCAACCTAAAGGGTATGAAATAAAAGAAAACAAGGATATGGTATATCACCTTTCACTAATAATGAGGAATAAAAAGTTTAATAATCACATCATAAAACTTGTATGTATGTGAAAATTACAATTGTAAAATAATTTAAAAGTGTAAAAGACTCCTGTATGCATGTGAAAAATACAATTGTAGAATACATTATTTTACTTGTATATGTTGATGGCATGTTAATGGTAGGAAATGGCATACATGATATTCAAGAGCTAAAACTTCATCTTTATTCTCAATTTGAAATCAAGGCTTGCACAAAAGATCTAAGGGATGGAAATGAGAAGAAGCAATGGAGGTTGAAATGTCATCAATCCATAAGAATAAAATTTGAGAATTAGTTGAGCTTCCACTAAATAGAAAATGCAAATGCATTAAAAATAAATGAGTGTACTACGTAAAATTTGGAAACCAGAATAAGGAACAACTCTGAGCTAAAGATATTGTTAGAAAAAGAAAATTTATTATAATGAGATCTTTTCTCTGATATTGAAACAACATTCCTCAATTGTGGTGTTGAGGAAGAAATATACATACTTCAACTTGAATATTATAAGATACAAGGAATGAGCATATAGCTAGATTATAAAAACTTTTATGTGGGCTCAAACAAGCACAAGGATGAGGAATAAAAAGTTTAATAGTTACATGATAAAAATTGGCTCTATTAAAAGTGCAGAAGACTTCCGTATGCATGGTAAAAATACAATTAGAAAATACATTATTTTATTGCTACATGTAAATGATATGTTTATAGTAGGAAATGACATACATGATATTCAAGAGCTAAAATTTCATGTCTTCTTAATTTCAAATGAAAGGTCTTGATACTACACAAAAGATTTTGGGCATAGAAATTCAAGGAAACAAAACTAATAAAAATCTTTGGCTTGGATAGTCTTCATAGCTTGAAAATATTTTTAAAAATTTTAATATGCAAGATTGTAAACCTATGGCTACACCCTATAAAACTATAATTAAATTGAACAATGCCTAAAGACAAAAGAAAGTAAAGAGCTCATAACTAAAATTATATATACTAGTGTGGTTGGCAGTTTAATATATGTAATTATCTCTGCTCAAATTGATATTGCTTACATTATTAGAAAACTTAGCATGTATATGTCTAATTCAAGGAAACAACACTGGATTGTAATGAAGCAAGTTTTTATATATCTTTGTGGTCCTACAAATTTTGGGATCTAATACAAAAATGATTCTATTCAACTTCATGACTTCATTGATATAGATTAGAGTGGTGATCTTAATAGTAGAAAATCTAGTGGATAGGTGCTTAACCTACAATCTTGTGTTACTCAATTTACCATAAAAGCTGAATATATTGCTACTAATTCAGTATATGGAGAGGCTATATGGATTTGAAGGTTAATAACTAAATTTAGCATTACTAATACTCATGTGAATATTGGTTGTAATAGTTAAATGTTCTCAAGATATCCAAGAACCCACTTTTTCACACTCAAACTCACTAGATATGTGGAAGAAAATTAAAAGGCAAAGAATTCTTTTGAAAGAGATATCTATAGAAGCAAATCCTACAAAAATACTCACTTGGTGAACTCCTATTAAAATGTCTTGAGTGCTAAATAGCATTTGATATTCTTCATATCTAATATACGATTTCTTAAATGGTCTAGACTCATCATAAAAGTAGCTTTTCCTTCAAGAGGGAGACTTGTAAAAATGCTTGAAGGTAAATTTGCCTTGATTTGCTTCATCTTTTCCACCACCATTGTTTCCTATTTTTGTTCATCTATTTTTCATTCTGGTCATTTGTTTCTCTATTATTAGTTCTTCATCTTTTCGTACCAAAAATAAATATGCACATCTCTTGACTTACAGGGTTACCAAGTGATGAGTGGCGAGGTCCCCCTACACTCAACCATACGAAACGAGCGTAGCACGCACGATCCGATCGAACTCCGTAGACAGACTAGTTGTGGCACCTAGACAGTTATCCTTAGGTCGTAGTTCACTGTCTTCCCACATGAACTAGTATTACAATTGTCACATATGATTTAGTCCAGATGAGATGTATGATGTGTTCCTAATTCTAATGCTACTCCTGAAGGCAGTGGAAAATAATATTAACTAAGCTAAGCTAGGAGGAAAAGGGTAAGAGAATCTAATCTAGCCTAAGTACGATGAGCAACCGATTCCTTAATCAACCGTACACATCTTGGACCTCGTGCATGACTACCTCTAGGATTAACAAGTGCAAATCCTAGGTACGCCACTGGGCTACCAAGTAGTCACACTTAAATGCTCGTAATCAATTCATACTCATACCGCATTCTAGGAGTTTAAGGGTGAGAGAGAAAGTAGTAAATAATAATTAAATAAATAAATAAATAACAAAGTAATTGCTGCAATGATGAAGTAATCTTAATCTTTATTGCCAGTCATGTGTGTGTCCAAGTACGTCACACTCGAGTAAGACACCGTACAATTACATTCACCACACTGCGGGTAGACACGGGAAAAATAATCTATCTTTGGAGTGGTCAAGCTGCCAGAGTTTCACTACTTCTATTCTATCTATGTTAAATAAGGGAGAGCCGTGTCTTATTTATAGATATGGTGGTGGACTACGATATCGCGTACGCGATATCGTAGGAAAGACGCGATATCGCATACGCGATATCACAGCCTATGCAAATCACATCTCATCATACCCCCACGACTGAATAAAAACTCATCCTTGAGTTACAAAGAGAACAAGCTCCATTGATTACACAGTGGATAGGTATGGGATTATTAACTAGAAAAGAAAAAAATGACATGATGCCACAGTGTGGGAAGACACAATACATAAAAAATACTACAACTACAAAAAATGAAACTCATGTAGTTCCTGGTGGCAGTGGCTCCTACATGGGTGCTTTCCCTTTATCATGTGCTTTAGGCTTTGAAGCTTGATTACTTTGAAGTATGTCCTAGAGTTTCTCCTCTTCAGTCCAAGGGTCTTGTGCCATCCATGCGAGTGTTCTGATGTTTGATGGAGAGGGCACCTCTCATGAACAGGGTAGTTGCGGGAACATCTGATTGGCTTTGACATACCACACCACAAACACTTGTGGTTCCTCTTCATAGGCTCTGGCTTTATCTTTGGATTCATGAAGATCTATTAGCCATCGAGCCAAGTTGGTTACAATGTTTTTTTATCCCTGGTAGCTTTCTTTTACCACCACAAGCTCAGAATTTGCGAGTTCTAGTTTCTTAGCCAGCTTCTTGTGCTCTGCAAATTCTGCTTCATATTTGATGTGGGTGAGAGCTACCTGCTACTCAAGCTCTAACCTCGGGTGTCCTACTGTTAACATGGCAAGGTTGGCATATCTAAGGTTTGCCAACTCCATGTATTCAGTCAAGTCTTGGATCTGCAGGTCCTGATTCTTAACTTCCGCTTGGTGGGCAAAGGCGTAAGTTTCCAATATGGCCCTCCAATCAGTGTGCTGAGCACTGATGTTGTTGATTTGAGCCTTGGCCATATGGATCTCCTTCTCCAAGATTTTCTTGTACATTCCCACCTAATCACAGAAATACTCCTTTAACTTCTCGTGTCATTTAGCCTCATTCTGCCATGTGCTTATCTCAATGGTTGATTTTTGGCGAATAGCGCATACCTCCTCCATTGAGAGGGTTCAATTTTCTCTAGCTAAACAGCTTACATCCCAGTTGACCTGAATGAACTGTTCTTGTAACTGATGAAAGTGTTCATCGAGAACATTCTTTTGTTTCTCCACAGAAGTCAACCGAAGGTTATCTGCAACCAACTGCTTATGCTCTTCTTCTAAGGCCTTAAGTGCCTTAAGATGCACATGAGTTTGCGCCCTTGCTGCGGAGGCATCCCAAATGGCTGTCTCCTTTTCTTCTACCACCTTCTTATTTTCTGCGATTAGCTTTGTTAATTGCTTGGGTCTGAAATTTTCCAGCTGGTCTGCAGGAACAAATTGTAGAGGATCCCGCTGTGCTGCTTGTAAGGCTACGAGATGTTCTTGTAGTTTCTACACTTCAACTTCAGCATGCTCGGCCCTTACTTCAGATATGACCAGCTTCCCCTTTGTAGAAATGAGGTCTGATTCAATTGCTGTTATATCTTGAGGGATGTCAAACAAGCACGTCAGAACTTGTCCTATTTGTAGCAATCGATCTAGCGCATCCTCATGTTCCGCAGGAGTCATTGAGGTTCTAGCAAGGGTTTGAGCATCTCGTGCTCCTGAGAGATCTACCGGTGGCACAACAGGTACGTTAAAGGATTCTTTGATATGGTTAGCGATCACTTTAGCAGCTCCCGTGGCATCCTGGTGTTGCATGACCACCACAATGGCCCCTTCACCAGTCTCTAACTACACCTGAAAAGATGCCACGTTTCCAGAGATCTATTGTGACCATATTCTTTCCCCTCCTCCTGTTTGGATGGATAATTCACCCCTTGTGCGATCTAACAAAATAGTAGGCTAGTCGGCATCATCAATGACGTGGAAGAGGTTTGCATCATCACAACTTCCCCAACTAACTATCTCAGTGATGGCCCTAAGATGGCTCATTGGCGATCTGTAGTCTTGCAGTGACAGCGGCTGATCCTAGCCTATGCCAGGCCCTGCTTCTTGTTGTTGGCTGGGATCCATGGCTGGAGGTTGGCTGGGTCCTACAAGTTGAGTTGCAGGTGGTCCAGTCATTTGTTCTTCTTCTTCATCGAGTCTCAGCTCTTCGCTAGTGCTCTTTCTTGAAGCTAACGTCTTTAATAACTCAGCATAAGAAGCATTCTGGGCCTTTCAGAGGATGTCATTTGTGTATCCCTGAATACCAGCCCTTCGGCATAGTTTTCTAATAAGACAGGGAAAAGGTAGCGCCATCTTCCCTAACTTCCGTTCTTCAAATCGTCTGAGGATCTCCGTCAAATATATATGGGGAAGGTTAGCGTTAATCTTTCCCATCAACACTACACATCCCCTAGCCACATACATCAATATTCTTTTCAAACCTTTTGTGGGGAAGAGGTGATAGTTTCCAATTTTGAAATAAACCCACTCTTTCGTCATTAGCTCACCAAAAGCTTTATCTCTGCCATAAGCCTTCTCTACCAAATCCTTTTGCACATCAGGGTCCGATCGGGTAGATAATCACGCAACATGGGGGCCTGAATTCGGAAGGTTTAACACTTTCAAAATCACCTGCATAGAAAAGTCTACTATCACACCACAAATGTTAACCATGGTGTCTTGCTCCTTATTGTGCCAGAACTGGTACGTTTCACCTAAGTACTAGGCACCGCATTCAGAGAGGAAAGGCCATAAGAGAGACCTCTTGAGGTGATCCCTAATAGCCTTAGGAGTGAACTCCACAAAATATTCGAAGTTTAGCTCCACAATCACAGTAGCGAATGTGGACTTCTCATGGATAGCCTGAACACACTCCGAGGGCAACGTGAGTTGTTGTCCCGGTTTAGGTGTAGCAGCAGCTCCTCTTTCTGGCTACCTGGACCGTCTGGTAGGAGGTTCTTCTTGATGGATGCTAAATAATTGCATCTCCTATTCTGCATGTTGTCCAACAGGGACCTGTCTTCCACCTCTCCGATGTTTTTTTGCTCCACCTTGAATAGGACCCTCTTGTTGTGCACGTTTCAGGGCCATCTACAATCACACGGGCCAAACATTAGTAAGGTTGTTTTCAAAGTCAAGTTATATCTTACTGCTTTTCTTAATTAAAGATCTTATGTTATAACGTGTGATCGTGCCCGAAAATTTGTAATGATGAGTCCTATGACTTAGGTGGATTTCATATTAATCTCCAAGTGTACCTAAGGTCATATGATTTTTGGCACAATTTTTCTAAATGTTAGTGTTAATTACCCTAATTGATGTCCTTTGGGCGATGATAAATTTCAAAAAATTTGGGCACTTTTCGGCAAGTGTCTCTCCCCCATGACTAAACTAAACGCTCCAGGTTCAAGCAGGTTTAAGTGGAATCAAAATTGGAGCACCAGTGAGTGAGATATGAGTGAAAAAGCAAGGGTGACGTAATCACAAGTCGCAGAGAAAGATTTCAAAAACTGC
>MNCI01022152.1:16918-51177 GCA_015680685.1 Gnetum montanum | reverse complement strand
ACTCCAATGCTCCCTCCATGTTTCAAAGCTCTAATGGTTTATTTTCTCATTTTTAAATGGGCTTGAATAATTTAAAATTATCTCATGTATTTTGTAAATAAAATACAAGTGAGAAACAAATATGAAAAATAAATTTTATTTTAACAACTTACTTGAATCTCTAGGTAATATCTAGGGGTGAATTAAAGGACTCTTGACCATCAATCACTAGTCCTAACTACAATCATAAAAAGTGCAACTCATATTTGGTTACTCAAATAAAGGTAGGACAAATCCATTTTTCACATGTACTACCCAAAAATTTTATTTTTATTACTTAAATAGAATGTAAAGAATTTATACATTACTTAAACTTCCAATGACAAGAATTTAGCTTTTAATAAAACTATTGCATAGAGAACATGAGTTTTAACCTTGAACTCATCCAACAAGAACGCTTTTTGGAGTTTTTCAGTTTTCTTCCATAAAGTAGCACACATTCATAATCAACGTAGCTTATATAGTTTTTTGAAAAATGATATTTTCAAATTTTCTAAATTATAAATATTATGGTTGCTACATCTATTCAAAATTGTATACAGGACCCTATAGACATTTGTGACTTGCTATAATATACAATGCTTCCACTTATATTTTTAACATTCTATTTCCAAATATTTGTGTTCCTATAAAATATCAAGTCTTTTATTATTTAATTGGAAAGAGTAATTTCTCTTATTAGTTCTACAAATTAGCACCTTTTTCTTGTCAACATTCTCACCTTCATTTTTGTACATTCACAAAATTTTTCTAGTTGATGCAACATTACTTTTAACCATATTTTTAAATTTGCAATTCGTAATACATCATCTACAAAAATTAAAATTTGTATGCATGATNAGCCACTAGAAAAACATAAATTGATCAAATTACCTAGGTACAAGATAATACTACATAGGAGTCCCACATTATGTCCATGATTTGCCCCAAATCTCAAAAATTAACCTTAAATGTCCTATACAATTCTACAAAAGCACCAAGCCATCAAGAAAATGGGAGGAATATACAACTATAAATGGGCCTTTTTTTCACACTCTACATAATGCCATGTTTTTCTTTAGAATTGATAAATTTGACAACTTGCTAAAATGTTTGGAATAGTTCCTTCCTATCTCTTTTGATCTTCATCAAGGCCTTGTGTCTTATCTAGATGGAGAGATAAGGACATTCACATGATATAAGAGTGTAGGATGTGTGGTTTTCCAACTAATGCAAAGGTCAACATAAGAAATTTTCCCTACCCTAAACTAGTTCTTTGTATTGGATCTATGATGACATAGGAAACACTCTCTAGTTTTTTCTTACTTTCAAATTTTTATTTCTTCTAAAAGGTGCTCTTATTGAGTGGCCCTTCGAGACGTGCCTCCTCATATTTTCTCATGCATTCCTTCTCTTTCTAAATTTATTTTTCCTTTTCATTTTCTAATCCTATAGCACATTCTTGATCATCAAGAGTTGGGCCATAACAAAAGTCAGTGTGGGATGGTGTTGTATGCTTTATGACATGCTTATGATGAAATTATTTTCTTTAATATGCTATGTTTCCACTTCATGTTAATGGTTGAAAATAGAAAAAGGACTTATTTAATATGGGACATCTGGCTATTTTGACTATTGTCACTCTCACATGTCCACTCCTACATGATTGTTTTCTTTTCCAAGTCAAGTCTTAATAATACCATGAATAATAAAAAACTTTTGGAGAATGGGTTGTCTAATCTTTGTGCATTGTGTAAATTTTTGTGCACAAGTCTTTGTTCAAGTCTTGGGATCTCCTTTATCTTATAAATAGAGAAGGGGTTGGGTTTGGAAGGTGGGAATGTGGTTAGCTCTCATTTTTACCTGTTGTTAAGTGAGGGGAGACTATGCTAGTTTGAGGTATGAGGAGTAGAAGATACGAAGAGAGGATATTAGGTGAAGCATTTCCTACCTGATCTTTTATGTTGAGCAAGGAAGGCTATCTTAGTGATCGTTATCAACTATGGTTTAAGGCATAAGAGGCTTTTGGGGGTTGATTTTGAAGATTTCTAGGGCTAGTTCTAGGGATCTATTCTTTAATTTTCCTTGGGACTTTTGGATACACATTAGGCTTATTGTTATGACATGATTATTTAGGTTGTTATTTGGGAAAAATGTGACATGATCTTTGAAGTTGTTGGTTTGACAACAATCCATGTTTGAGGTGTGTTCTTCTTCCTTATCTAATCAACCATTCATAGAGGTGTATACTCCAAGTCATTATTTTATTTCTCCTATTGATAGATATTTATTATCTTGGCTTGGGCATGTGAATATTATTTTATGAATGTATGTGGGATTATTTTGTGAGTTGTGAGTCATGCACGAGAGCTTTCATAAGTCATGGATTCGATTTTTTTGGGCATACATGTGTTGGGCTTATGAGTTAGCATTATCTTTAAGTCATATGTACTTGGAATTTCATGTTTTTGATCATGTATTTTATAAATTTCCCCATAATTCTATCCAAATTTGGTGATCTCTTGTGTGGGCTATAAGTGCTTAGTCCTTGAAGGTCCTTGATGGTGCTAGCCCACACCAATTTATCCAACCTTGGTATTCTAGTGTTGATTATAAGATGTTGTAGGGTTGGAGGGAGTTGGTATGTGATAGCTAGATGGAAAAAGGGTCCATTGATTACCCTTCTAAAAATAGAAATAAGCTATAAATATTAATGATTTTTTGTGTCTTTTGTACAATGAAAGTGAAGTGCACATGTTTTATTTTATTGAGCTTTTTTGTGGTCTATTTTGAGGTGTTTTCAAGAGATTTTTCATGTCCCAATTCATTGTTAAATGATCCTTTTTTCAAGCTTATAATTCTATCAATGTGAAAAAATTATAGGTTGGAAAATAATTTAATAATAAGATCTCAAAGTTTGGCATGATGTCAATCATCATGGTGTTCAAGCTTGGTATGTTTTAGTGTTTACTTGTCTTTCCTTTTCATTTTGTAGTTGGGCTCATATAGTTTACCTATTTTATTTACTTAAAAATCATAATTTTCAATTCTTAAATGATGAATTTCCATAGTTTAGAGATTACTAATGTTTTTTAATTATCATAGTTCTTATCTACTATTGATTTTTTACAGTTTTCTGATTCCATAAATAATGTTAATGATGATGATGATAAATAGTCACCTATGGAATCAGCCCTTTGTTATTTTTCTTTCTTTTCTTTAAGATATTAGATCCCATGTATACCATTTGGTTTAGCCTAAGAAAATGAATGAAAAGACCTTTTTTTAATGGTTGGTGACTTATTCCCCATGATTTTCCCTTTCAAATTAAAACAATTCTAGAGAGTGAAATTGCCTTGGGCTAACGGATAACATTGTGAAATCCTGAATTCCATGAACTATGTTGATAATTAGAATTTCAGATTTATTTTTGGTTCTAAATGTCCTATATATCTAGATTTCTTTGCCAAAAATTTATTCTTTCTTTTTAGACATTGTTTACCAAATTTGGGATGCCTAAAATTGAAGGACATATTGGTTAATTATACATGTGAATACTCATTTAGGGCCACTAGTGTAAGGTAATAACACCTTTTTTCTTTGATATAAAAAATGTGTTATAACTCATCATTGTTGATGTGTGAAATAGTTTATTATATGGTATTTAGGAACATGCTAGAAATGTGAAGTTATCTTCCCTCTATTGTAAGCAAAGTTACTGGATCTTGGAAGTTTAGAAGCCTCCTTGCAGTAAGCATTTTAATGTATAGTGAATATTTTGTACATTTTGTCATAGTTAACGTTTCCTTTCATGCAAAGTAAAATATTATTTATTTAGTCTTGTTTCCATATGCTAACCTTATTTATTTACTAGTAATTATGTTCTTTTATTTTTGCAAATAAAATATAGGCACTAGACATTAATCAAAATTTGACCTGGCTAGAGCTTCATTGGCACATCTGGCTTACTTTAGCTAAGCTGCACCTTGATGGTAAGGGTATTGCAGTCATCAAGGTGTAACAGGTTGAAGCCTTCAAGATATTTTAATAGGTGGCTGCCTTTGTTGATATTGAAGCACATCATGCGTGGCTTGACATGTGGCACTTGCAGTATAGGGCTAATTATAAGTGCACACATATGCCCAAGCACCTTTAAGGGGTTCAACAACTATTTCATTGTGTTTTGGTAATGTTTATTAGTTTTAGTTTCTATTTGGTTTGATGGTCTAGATTAGTGGAAAGGTAGTCAGTTTCTATTTTGGAACTTTCTATTCATAGTTGGATCCATTTCAAAGGATCGAAGGGCTATTTTTGTTCACTTTGGTATTGGATAGGGAAGATCTATTAGGTATGTGAATGGGTCTATTGGGGTTGAAAAGCACCCCAAATTCTGACTTGTAGGTGTAGTGGGGGTTTTTCCCCCTACCTCTTTTCATGATTGTACATCTTTTTTTCTGAGCAAAATGTCAAGAATGTATTAAAAAGATATCTACAACTTAGAAGGAAGAAAGAGGGGGAGAAACCCCCCAAGCACCACAGTAACCAAAAACTAAGGTGGCTTGTATCCACCTCTCCAACAAAAGTGATAAAGAATCACCTCACAAGAACATAGAAGATGGGATAAACCCCCCATACAAAGTAAGACAAATCAAGAATAAAAAATAGAAGTAAAATAGAAAATAGTTCTCCCAAACCATTAATAGTCAAAACAAGTGCCCCCCTCCCCATAACATAGGAAAACTAAGAAGCACTAATAGAAATGAAAAGAAATAAATAAATCATTCATATTGGCCACCCCCTAATGTTGGTGGGATAGATGTGCATACCTTTAATTTAGTTGGATCTAAGAATGCAACAAGTCCATTTGTGTACAAAGGTCTTACATGTCCACAAAAGCCACCACCGATTGGAAAATTTTGAACACCTCAGCTTTTCTTGCCCTTTCAATAGTAGAACCTTTCCCATCTAAATGTAGTTTAGTAGAGACAAGGTGAATGTTCCAACACAATTCTAGCCATGTGACTTCATGGTTAATATACATTTGCACATAGGGGAATTTCCTTTTTCTTAACCATGTGGTGGTGTTTTGTTCATATGCATGTCTTAGCTGTAGCTACAACACATCTTCCTCCTAATGCTCCTTGGTCCATTTTTCTTCCACTTCATGGTCAAGGGTTTGTCATTATAGCTTCTCTTGATACACCTCCTCTATAAGCTCTCATCAGATACAAGCCTATAGATCTACCACCACTACCACTTCCATAGTTTGACTTTGCCACTATATTTTCTCTTGATGGTGTGACTATAGCTCTTGCAACTCTCTCCTAAAATCCTCCTCCCTTTCCTCCCACTTGGCCATCCACCCTTGGCATTCATCAACTCTTCCCTCAGTAGTAGAAATCTCCCTCTCCAACTTAACCTACACTTGTCTCACAGCAAGCCTAGCCATAGGCCAGTTTGCATCTTGATCAAGTTTTTCTTGTTTGGCCATGAGCACCAAAATAATACATACAAGTAGAACCTCCTGCCCCCCACCAGGAACTGACTATCTACAATTCTAATAGATATACTAGAAAGTTAACTAAGACATGGTCCCTAACTCTTTTGACATGGTGGCAAGACTTGTGGCTCTCCATAGGGCCAAGATAAGGCCCGAGTGTTGTCTAGAATGTCTTCACCTTAGCGACACTAGAAAGAGCCTTAGAACATTGAATTGTATCCCATTTGGAGAAATTTAATCAATGCATAATGAACCCATTGAAGCTTCCACACATTCTTCATATAAGCAAAAAACCTTTAATGAGCTTTGCAGCCAACTGTCACAAAGTGGGCAAAGTAGATTTTGAGGTTTGTCCACTAGCAATTCATGGAAAAGGACCTTCCAAGAAAGATTGAACATACTGAAGCCCATGCAACATTAACATCACAACCTAACCTGATATTGGCACTCCCAAAACCCATGCTAGCACTTCTTTCATAAGCTCGATGGTGATCCCATGAAAGTGTTGGTGACTGTTTGGGACTACCAATGTTTGGTCACTAGTCCCATGACATTGGGGTCATGGGAAATAAAGGCATTCCATCAAATATGGTTTAGTTTCTTGCTAGTCTCTGGTAACACCTAGGTGTAGATACCTTCAAAATAAACAAAGTGGTTATAGAGAAAACTAAGTGTACATGTGTATTTGTTATTGTGAATATTGAAATGGTGAGGTTTGTATATCAAATTATAATTAGCTATAATAAAATTTCAGCTAACTTTGTTGAATACTATGAGTCATTAAAGATTCCTATTTTGTCAAATCACTTAGTCTATATAGTCCCTATAGCATGTTACTTGAAAAAAATAAAATTTCACAAAAATGTTTGAGCACAATTTTTCCATAATCTACTCACAATTTTCCCTAGATAGAAAGTTACACAAGAAAAATAGAGATGGAGCAAGATTCAAAAGGATTTTAGAAAAAGAAAAGAAATAAAAGAAAATTTTCATGAATCTCAAACATTTATATGAGATAAATTGAACATGATGAATCACTTTACAATAAAGTTATTCCATTTCATTCTAAGTATTACAAATTATTCAAACCCTCTAAGGCTAATAAGAAATTTCATAAAAGAAAATCTTATTAAACTACCAAAATACATTGTAAATAACAAAGTACAAGTTTTTATTTGTCTAGTTAATAGTTGTCAAGAATTGCAAACAATAGAACTTCTAGAAAAATTTGACACTTTCAAGATTGAAATATCAAGATAATAAACTTTGAAAAAGATGAAGCTATTTAAAGAAAGTCAAAGTATCAAAGATTTTTCTAGATCATCTATACTCAAATATGAAATTTTATAAAGACATTACTATTAAATTGCTTAAGATGCTTTGCAAAGATAACATAAGTTCTTATATGGCAGCCAAAATAGAAGTCTAGAATTTCACAAACATAGAACTATAAGAGAAATCTAGAAAATCCAAAAATTAAATGCCAAACACAATACTATCAAAATAATTATCTAATCAACTAAGACAAAATGAAAAGAAAAGAACTCATAGAATTAAAAAAAAGCAGCTGAATTGATGCCTTTAGCAATCTATGCTTTACAATATTTAATATATTTGTTCTTGATCTCCCACCAACTCTCCATTCATTCTAACCATCAAACTCTTCTTATAGTAGCTATGGGTAGTTACAAACATCATAAAGAATTAAGGTGGGTTACAAATATCTAAGGATATTACTCCATAACCATCATAAGAAGTTATAACTTCTATTGAAAGTTACGAGAAATTTAAGGCATAGTTGACAAGTGTCATATTTGTCATTACAACATCATGACAAGTTACAAATATCAAGGGGATGTAGTTATAACTACTATAAGAAGTTATAACTTCTACAGAAAGTTTCAAATCCTATAGAAAATAAAATTATATTTTCCAAATGTCTAGAAATTCCCCTTTCTTCTCAAATCATGAGTACCTAGTTCCCGTTTTCTTTTTTAAATAATAAGTGTGTGTGTGTGTGTGTGTGTGTGTGTCATGAATGTACTCTTTGACAACCACGTACAAAGGGGAGGAAGAATGAAACACTGGATGTAGAGCAATGAAGCTATGGAGGTAGTGATGCAAAAATTCACAAACGAAAGAAGCAAGAAATAATGGTGGCCAAAAATCAAAGAGGTGACATATTCATAGTGCAGAACAAAGAAACACATGGCTAGGGTGAAATTTGGCTGAGGTACAATGGTGGGCCATATGATTATTCTATGTTTCAAATTTTGGATTGATATGTTTTGTTATGGTTGATGAGGTTGAAAAAACATCGAGAGCCAGACATGACAGACAAGTGTATACTATTTATTGGGAAATGCCTCACATCATGGGTCCTATATGTAATGGAATTGGTAATTCTCTTGAAGGCCACCATTACCTTGTATAGTCTTGGTCATCTAGAATTACATCTGGTAGATCTTCCCAACACATCCATGGTAGCCCTAGCAATGGTAGATCCTCATCCTCCTCACTTAGCTATGAACCCATGTCCATGTGAGGAGTTTGTAGCATGAGTGATAGTAGCACCACCAGTGATATGAAGAACAAGTACCAGGGAATGCCCAGGTGCTTCATCAGTCCCATGTCCACTACATAGAACATGTCCACTATGAGCATACGGTCACGAACTCCATCTAGGATCCACAACACATGTGGAAGTGTGCTCATGCAAGTGGGGACTATCTAGTTTTCGATCCTACTTTTCTTCTAATAGGGAAGTCAAACTAAGTGAATGTTGGAGTGTTTTCCAAGATGAGACAGATGCAAGCAAGCATAAGGAGAGTGGAAGAATGTGTCCAATAGAATTAAAGTGATGGAGCATCTGCTTTGTTGCATAATTAACTCCATATACCATGCGTTGATGTTGGATTTCCATGCAAATCATGCACAACTTTTGAATCATTTTAGATGGATTTTGGATTCCCCTTAAAAACTAAAAGACTAGAGGTTGTAGTATGAACCTTTCCAAAAGACAGAGATTTTTGGAGGATTTTCTGGTAGATTGCCTATAGGCTGTACAAGAAAATTTTTGAAGTAGCCTAGGTTTCCTTCTTGTTTATGCAACAATTTTTGAAATGATTCTAGATAATGTTTTGAGGAAAATAGGAGGTTCTCAAGGGAGATAAACCCAACATCCCTAAAATCACTAAATGGATCTAAAAATTGCCAATCCATCTCTTTCCATTGATTTTGATTTGACACAAGATTGTGAAGTTATACATGTGGAAATGCCACATGCCATAATTTTTTTAGAGCCATCTTCAAATCATGAAACCTCCTTTTCTTGGATTATATGGATGAACAAGACTTACTGATGCAAATCGAATTGAAGTAGTGAACTATTGAAGTAATGCTAGGATTGTGGTGTAGGTATCCCTCCTTGCAATTTCTGCCTTTTTTCATGTAGATTTTGAAGTATTCTAACCATGGTAGATATTAGTCTATGGTTCAAGTATTTCATAGAGGATTTGTAGTTGTTCAAGGCATCATGCTAAACAAAGTTCTTAAAAATAAAGTAAGAATATACATCAAACAATTTACATATACCCTTGAAAATTTTAAACTAATTGTTTCCATATATTGCATGAGCCTTGAATATTTATTCATTAATCTTAGACAACACATTGAAGATGTTGATAATATTTCAATTTCTTCATGTTCTAGTTTTGTTGATGATGCAAATTTGTTAAGCATGAAATTAGAAACGTGAATTGAAAATTGACCATCTTCATATATAAAAACTACTAGGAGACCTTCACTTTCCTTCTCTTCATCAACCACCTAAGAGTTGTCATTGTTCTTGCTTCCTAGTTGATGAATTGGAGTTTTCTAGGCCCTGATATTGGGTACACGACATTGGGTATGCAATATCATAGCCTGGATATGATATCGTATACACGATATCATGATTCTTTTGTTAGCCTATAAATATAGCACTTAGGCACACAGTGAAGGAGTATATTATCAATTTTGGGAGTCAGTCTTTAGTCAGTTCTTTCCCAAGTGCATGCCTACAATGTGATGGTTGTAATTGTATGGAACCTTTGCTTGAGTGTCACATCCTTGGACACACACGCGATTAACAATAAAGATCGAAATTACTCCATCATTGCAGCATTCACTTAGCTTTTAATTTATTTTAATTATTCATTTATTATCTATTTTTTTCTTAGTTAATATTTTTTTTATTATCATCTTCTACTTTTTTTATTAATGAGGAATGAGTATGTTGTAATCACAAACATTTAAGTGTAACTACGTGGTATGCTAGTAGTGTATTGAGTAGTGCTTTGAGTAATGTATGCTTGGTAATCCTAGAAGTAGTACATGAAGTCAAAAATATGTACAGATGATTAAGGAAAGATACTCATTACACTAAGGCTAGCTTAGATCTTATTTTCTATTGATCATTAGCTTAATGAAGTTATTTCTTATTATTCTTAGAAGTAGCGTAGTAGTAGACACGACATCAAATACCTCACTCTAGAGTAAAAGATATGTGACAAAGCAAACGCTAGTCTAGGTGGAAAGATAGCAACTTATGATTAATGTATAACTATCTAGCTGCTACAACTAGTCTATCCATAGAGCTCAACCGGATCAAACATACACACTCGTATTTGTATGATTGAGCATAGGGGTACCTCGCTGCTTATCATTGGCACTATTTTCAGNAAGGAGACCCTACGGATGTATGCCCCACATCAACTATATGAACTATGAACCCATCAATTCAAAAAGCTTATTAAGTGGGTAGAAAAAGAAGAAATAGAAATACCCAAATGGGAGAATGTTAAAAAATATCAACAAGACCAAACTCTTAAAGTAACAAGGGCCCATAATCATGAAGAGGAGAATTCAACTCATCTCGAGGAGGTGGAACCATCCCCATCTTTGCCAATACTAAAATCACTAGATGAAATCATGGAAAAGATCAATAAGATGATGGAGTGGGTACATGAAAAATGTGGAAGATGTGTAGACATTATTAGAGGGAAAACCATGCAAGATAACTCTAATGACTAGAACAAATAAAGGATACCAAACCTAGAAACATGATAGAACATCATTTGACAATTCGAAAGAAGGGATAAAGAAAATAAGAATATGGGCTTAATCGTAAATCATAAGTATCAATGCAATGTTTTCCTATAAGATCACCCCAAAGGCCAATTCCAAATCTTTTCACATCTACATAAGCATTGGGAAAGGATGCTATATCCAAATTTCATATACAATTATTGTGCTCAATTGTAGTGGCAAAACTCCTACGCATGGGAAAAACCATCACCAAATTGGCCACACCCTTCATATCACTTGACACCAACTGCTTATTATGTTCAACACCTTGTTTCTCCAACAACATCAACATCCTCTACTTCACCTCATCATTATCACTCTCTTGAGTATCATCAACCCATGTCCTCTCCTATGGAATCACCATCTCATGTTCCTTGCACTCCTTCTTTCTCTCAATAATTTCATCCTTCACCTCCTTCTACATTGCCACCAGTTGTACCTAAAGGTTTTGTGTCATAGCACCAAAAAAAAAACATTACTTGTGTTGCTACTATCAACAACAATGGGAGTCCTTCACAATGTTGAAAGCATCCTTTCTTTAGGCATGGCCATAAGAATAGATAGCATAGTTTTGAAACCACTGCATCCTCCAAATTAGCACAAACCCAACACTATGAAGCACCTTCTGCTTCAAACTCAATGCCTCCTATTACCTTATCCAGACCACTAATTAACACTCCAACAACCATGCAGCCTAATGAATATAACAATTTGAGAAGACATATCAATCCTTGCATACCGCCTTATCGTCATGAGTACCATGGTGGATTAGCTTCTTATCACATGAAGAAATCTTATAATCTACCCCACTATACCTACTTTAATCAAGTGTGTGAACCCTAGTTTGGGTACATTGCTACCACCATACCAAAAGACACCTAGTGGTTTGGATATGATTAGATCCCAATATTTCCAATATGCATGGATCGTAACTTTCCATTTATTAACTCTTGCGATCATCAAAGGTTTAGTCATTGGGGATACCCCCCATTCTAACAAGAAAAATTAGTAAATGTTTTTCCTTTTCTTTGGTTTTACAATTTTCTATTTTTTAATTTTTAATTTTCTAATTTCTTGTTTTCCAATTTGTCATTTTATCATTTTGTGGGTTATCTAATCTATGCATAAAATACTCATGTAACCAGTTGGTTGAGGTGTTTCTCTATGTTATCAAGTCACAAGTGACTAATTATTTGGATAATGAGTTCACAACATCCACCCATCCATTCTAGTAATAAGAGATTCTACTCTGGGCATGATGATATTCTTGTTATCATTAAAACTTAAAGTAACTTTGTACTCATTATGCCTAGAGCAAAGAGTGATAGACTAAGAGGGAACGGAAAGGGTGTGACATCAATGGGACCTATGGATTCTCTTTGGTGACATTTGTATGTGCTATCATGCAAATTGGTTGTACTAAGATCCTTGTAGATTTAACAAAAACTAGGAGTAAGAGTTGTAATAAAGGCACTCAATGCTACTCTGGGGCATCCCACTAGAAAGATATGCATCCATGCTTGTACATTGGTGGCTTCTCCAGATTACCTTTGGGAAAGACAAAGTGCAAAGGTGGCCAGAAGAAGAAAATGAAAAGAAAGTAGAGAAGTAGAAAAGAAAAGATCAAAAAAAATGTTTTTTAGACAAATTCAAATCACTCCTCCTTTGCACAAAATGCCAAGGGATCATACAGTTTACTATCATGATCCTCTTATGGTTGTCTATCATTGGGGTGAAACAGTGCGATGTCATTGATTAGAGGTATGGACTTGGTTTTGATCTTAGAGAAAAAGGCTAATGGTACTTTTGTCATGCATAACACTTAGGATTCATCATGCCTAGGGTCTGTTACCTCACGTCCCAATCTTTGTAACCCCTAATATAATTCATCTCATCTCATAATCCAAGTACTTCTAACTTGTGTCTTATGTGGTATTGAACTCATACCTCATAGTGATGGTACTTAACATGTGTGTGTTTTGTTACATAGGTTCTAGTTGCATTTAACACTTCTAGTACCTACAGACATTTTAAGGTGTGATTATGCAAGGGCATTATAGGTTAGAAATTTCTTTGGAGAGGATCCACTTATGTGAATTTTGTAATTTGTACTTGTTGCACACCACCACATCATCTTATACCCTTTGAGTACTTCATTACCAAATCTATTATTTACTTTGTCATCATTTTACAGAATGTTCCTTAGAACCAGTACACGTCCTTATTCTTCAACCTTTTCAAGTAACTTCATTGTATAACTAGACTTCATTACACTTTCAATGCGTTAGTTTTCACATAACAATATCCCAAACCTTTCAAATCTACCTCAAATCCTTCATTTTTGGCTGTAGAAACTTGAAAATCATCAATTTTACTAGGTACCGTATCTTGGATACGATGCGATATTAGGTACTCGGTATTGGGTTTGATGTAATATCTAGTATGTGCTATCATGTACATGATATGGTGTCTATAAAAAGTATATATATGGGACCCCCGTACACTACGCACATCATTTTCAATAGTTCATGCAGGGGGAGTTATTCAAATATTCTTCCATGATTTTTAGTGATTTGAGAGTCTAAATTCAATTGGCAATTTTTTTTATTTGATGCTTTGATATCTTTTCTGATTAAATCTAATTAAACTTGTAGTGTTTAACTTAGTGGTGGGGGAGGGGTATAGTAGAATTTGTGTATAGCTTTTTTGAAATTTGCTATTGCTTGAAGGATATCATAGGGGTATGAAAGTACTATTAGAAAATATCAAAAAAATTCATGCCAAACTGATTTTCTTCCTTCAACCAAGTCATCCAAGCTATTATATGAATCACATAAATAGATTAGGTTTGACATTAAACTTTTATGGAAACTTAAAAATTTTTAACTCTAGAATCACACTAAGCAAAAAATTGAACATCTATTAAAGGCAATGAATAAGGTATAAGATAACTGAATTTGTTTAAATAACCTTACTAACAGTCATTCCTTGTGTGATTTTAGATAGCCCCTAAAAGAGGAAAATAGGGAGGACCTTCTCAATGTGCAACTAAATACCCAAGAAGAGGTAGAGGCTATGGACCTCATGCAGAATAGGAGCATAATCATTCAATATCTATCAAGAAACCCTAATCACTACACAATCTATCCAAGTAGAAGGTTGAGAGGTCAAGGAACCAGAATAAGAACAACACCTCATGTTGTCCCCAAAATGTGTTTAAGCCATTTGGAAAAGGTCCACATTCTCTGCTGTGATTGTGGGACTTAATTTTGGGCCTTTTACCAAATTCATCCCTTAGCCAATTAAGAATCTACTTAAGGGATCTCCACTATTGCCTATTTTCTTAGAGAGTGGAGAATGGTATTTGGGTAAAAAATATCAATTTTGGCATAATAAAGAAGAAGGGGCCATCATCGATATTGGTATAATTTCAATAGATTTCTCTACAAAGGCCATTATGGAAGTTTTAAATCTTCCAAATAGAGGGCCTAAAGTTGTTCAATTGTCCACTTAATCTAATGTAGATGCAAGAAAAGTATTTTTTAAAAAGACGTATGGAAGAGAAGACAAGACATATGGAGAACTAACCCTTAAAGAGAGAATTCACGTTAAAATTGGCACCTATTATATTTTTCCAACAAAGGGATTAAACAAAATTTCCACATATGTGGCAAGAGGAAGTGCAGTTTTGATGGGCAAGGTTGATTCCAATTTTTCCCATCTATATTTAATAGAAATATTAAGGTGATTTGAAGAATGGAAGATAGGAAAGTTTGCACTACCCTTTCCATGTCTAATTAGGAAGTTGTGCTGGCATGTTAAAATTCTGAGGTACACTAATAATATCCTCATAAAAGCTCAAAATGCTTCATATGTTGAATTACTCAAGCCACCAACACCAAGAAAAGATGTTTATGAGATGTTGGAGCCTAAACAAGAAGAAACAGTTGGGCCCATTGTACCTCAAACAGTAGGACCTAGTTAGATTTTAGACATAAGGCTCAACCAACAACAAGAAGCAGGGCCTAGCATGTAGCCCATAGGCCAACAAGACTAGTAATTTCCATGTCATCACAATATTACAAATCATCAATGAGCCATCTCAGGTCCATCACAAAGATAGTTAGTTGGGGAAGCAAAGATGAGGACAATCTCTTGAAAGTGATTAACGATGCTGTAAAGCCCATCGTATCAATTGATCCTATAAAGGGTTAGGTATTAATTTAAATAGAAGAAGGGGAATCACATTAGTTACAATAGATACCTAGAAATGCTATAGCATTCAAAGTACAATTAGAAACTAGTGAAGGTGCCACAGTGGTGGTCATGTAATACTAGGATGTAGTTGGCGTAGAAAAGGTGGTCAAAAACCACATCAAAGAATCATTTAACATCCCTATTGTGCCACTAGCACATTTCACAAGAGCACATGGTGCTAAAGTTTTGGCTAGTACCTCAATGACTCTTGTAAAACATGAGGATGGTTTAGATCCTTGTTTGATATTTCTTATGATGTCATAGCTACACAATTAGACCTCATTTCCACTAAAGAGAAGTTTATCATGGCTAAGTCTAAGGCTAAACATGCAGAAGATGAGTTGAAAAGACTCAAAGAAAAGTTCATTGCCCTACAAGCTAAACGGTGAGATCTTTTCCAGCTTGTTGTAGCCAATAAATTAGAATCATTTACAATAGAGTAGCTAAATAAATTATTGGTGGAGAATAAAAGGGTGGCAATGGAAAAAGATAAGGTTGATAGGGATACTTCAAAAGCATAAGCTCAGACATATGCACATGTTAAAGCTCTCAAAGTCTTATAAGACGAGAATAAACTTCTTGCTACCGAAAATCATCTATTGATGATAATTGAAAAACAAAATAATTTTCTTAAATAAAGTTTCCAAAAAATGAAAGAATAACTAATAAGAGTTGACCAAGATATAAGTCACTTAGTCAGAGAAAACAAAACCCTTAATGAAGGGGTTATGCACCATCTAACAGAAGATAGGCATTAGCACATGGAAAAATAAGGCTAAGGGGCATGTAAAAATAAAGAGCACCTCCATTACCAAGTGGGAATGTATAAGAAAATCATCAAAAAATAGATCTATATGAATAAGGATCATATTAATTCTTTTAGTTCTCAACACACTAATTGGTAAGCCATACTAGATACTTATGCCTTTGTCCACCTAGTAGAATTGAAAACTTAGGACTTGCAGATCCAAGAACTTATAGAATACATGGAGTTGGTGAATTTATGGTATGCCAACTTGGCCATGTTAACAATAGGGCACCTGAGGACTGAGCTCAAGAAGTAGGTAGCTACCACCTATGCTAAATATGAGATAGAGTTTATAGAACATAAGAAGAGATTGCAAAGCCTAGAGGTAGGAAAATTTGAACTAGAGGTGGTAAAGGCTAGCTACCAAGGCCAAAAATATGTAGCAAAAAAATTGGCTCAATAGCTTATGGATCATCAAGAACTCAAAGATAAAGCCAGAGCCTATCAGGAGTAATGACGACTATTTTTGACATGGTACATCAAAGCCAACTAAATGTTCTTGCAACTACTATGCCCATGGGAAGTGTCAACTCCATAAAATATTAGAACATTAGCATGGACAACACATTATACTTATCCACAGAAGGAAAATATTTAGGTTCTTCTTAAAAGTTATCCATTTCAAAATTCTGGAGCATAGGATAAAGGAAAGTAGCCCATGTAGAAACCACCACCACTAGGAACTACATGAGTTCCACCAATTTGTATTTTATGGTGGTGTGTAGATTTTGTTTTGTCTAATCCCACACTACAACATGAAATATTCCATGGTCATTCAATAATCCCATACCTATTCATTTTTTGTAATTAAATAAACTTGTTTTTTATCTTGTTTGACTCAAGGACGAGTTTTTCTTTGTTTGTGGGAGCATGATA
Organism: Gnetum montanum; assembly: GCA_015680685.1. Classification (NCBI taxonomy): domain Eukaryota; kingdom Viridiplantae; phylum Streptophyta; class Gnetopsida; order Gnetales; family Gnetaceae; genus Gnetum; species Gnetum montanum. The sequence goes on along the minus strand of MNCI01022152.1, from coordinate 34,591 downwards.
AATCACAGTTTTCCAGGCCCCAACATCGGGTACACAACATTGGGTATGTGATATCACAACCTAGATATGATATCCTATACATGATATCATGATTCCTATTTTAACCTATAGCACTCAGGCACACAATGAAGGAGTATTTTGTCAGTTTTGGAAGTTAGTCCTTTTTGTTAGTCTTTAGTCTTTAGTTAATTCGTTCCCAAGTGCATGCCTATAGTGTGATGCTTGTAATTGTATGGAACCTTTGTTTGAGTGTGATGTACTTGGACACACACACGATCAGCAATAAAGATTAAGATTAATCCATTATTGTAGCATTCACTTAGCTTTCAATTTTTTTAATTATTCATTTATTATCTATTGTTGTTTTCTTAGTTAATATTTCTTTTATTATCATCTACTACTCTTGTTGTTAATGTGGAATGAGTATGCTTTAATCATGAACATTTAAGTGTAACTACATGGTAAACCAATAGAGTATTAATTAGTGCTTTGAGTAATGTATTCTTGGTAATCCTATAAGTAGTACACGAAGTCCAAGATGCATACAAATGATTAAGGATGGATTCTCATCACACTTAGGCTATCTTATATCTAATTTTCTGTTGATCATTAGCTTAATTAAGTTATTTCTTATTGTCATTAAGAGTAGAATAGTAGTAGAAACCACATCAAATACATCACTTTGGACTAAACTATATGTGACAAAGCACATACTAGTCCAAGTGGGAAGACAACAAACTAAGATCAAAGTAGAATTACCTAGGTGCCACAACTAGTCCATCCACAGAGTTCGATTGGATCACAGATACATGTTCATATTCATATGGTTGAGCATAATGCTACCTTGCTACTCATCACTAGTGTTCCATTAATATACTTATCTTCTTGCAATCATAAATTGTACTCCATTAAATGAACAAAATGTACCACTAGGAAGGAAGTCAAATTCCCTTGCCAATTGGCAAAGAACTCATCATTTGGCAGAGTAGGGTGCCCTAATAGTCTTGGAAAAAAATTACCCTAGCCCACCTAATCAAATAGGTTCCACAAATCCATGTTACACTAAAATTAATCATAGGATGGCTCAAACATAGGTGTCATGTCGATAGTTACAATTACCTCCCTCCATAGTCTAAGTTTCTCCTCTGCAACCTACACTAGAGTTGGCAGTAGTACTTGTTGGAACACAAGCTTGTTACATGACTTTCATAGGCACTAAAGAATGGTATTCACCCCTAAATCCTTTGTTAAAATAATCGTAGGATGGATCTTGGTAGCACAATACACAACAATGCTAAAAGAGCAATAAAAAGTAAAATGTTAATAAATTTTAATCCCTTTCCTGCATGTTGGACATAATTTCTCAATTCATAATCCATGCTAGCATAATTACATTGATATTGGAAGGAACTTATGGTTAATAAGCCACAAGAGGGCTTTGAGTTTTTAAAGTAAGTGTCCCTACCAAGCCTGATGCTAGCTAGGAACTATCGAAAATTGTTTTTTAATTATGAGTCTAGGTTGGATAGCTAGATATCCAAACACCATCAAATGGTGAACATGTTAATATATCAAGCATAATAAAAGAGAATCCTATATAATTTTATTCCATTGATGATAATTATGATGCAGGATTTGAATCCATGACACCATATTCATGTCATCTTGTAAAATGTAATGAACTAACTATTGCTAGCCCATCATCATGAGATCTCTAATTTTGAAAATTCCTAGGTTTTCTACATCACAAGGGCATAAAAATCATGTTTGAGGCCACTAGATGAAAACATCTTTTCCCCTTCCCTCCAACCAAATAAAATTTTGAATTAATTAATCAACTTTGTCTCCAATGTTGAGGGGTAGGCTAGCAATGGAAGCCATAAATCATGTAATGAACTAAAGCATTGAGGTGGCTAATAAGATCTATCCTTTTCAAGTTAGAATGTGGACAGTCTAGTATCCAATCTACTACTAAAAATGTTTAGGGAGTTGAACCCAAGCTCTTCTATGATGCCATTCAAACATGGGAAATCTCAGATACTAGGTGGGACCCTCAAAATTTGCATGATAAGAACTTTGACCTTGGGATTAGTATGGGATATGTAGACTGTGTATTTGACACAATTTACCTTAAGGCCCACCTCCCTTTCCATCTAGAATAAGACCCAATATGAAGCTATATTTTGTGGCATCAAAGCATGTGTAAAAACAATGGTATCATTTTTATAGTGTTTTGTTATGTAGTTAACTCAATTGATGTGTAGGCCCTGCATCCCTTCAACCCTATAGTAATCCTACAAAGTTTCCATAACCATAATGAAAAGATAGAGTGACAATGGGTCCCCTTGCTGAAGACCTCACCTTGGCGATGAGAACCCCCAAGGAACCTCTTCCAGTTCGATTGAGTAAGTAGTAGAGGATTATATTTGAAGATATAAGTTAATGAAAGTATGATTGAAATATTTTGCCATTATAATAACTATTAAGGCATCCCAATTCATACTGTCATAAGCTTTCGGAGTGTCAAGCTTAAAACAAAGACTAGGGAAACACTCCACTTGAAAGAAGTGAAGAATCTCCTACAGAAGAATAACTTGATCCTTAAGGAGTCAATTTCTCACAAACCTAGCCTGATTATGATGCATCAAATGTGCCATCAAGGGATACAACCATTGAATAAGTAATTTTGTAAACAAATTGAGGAGGGTATTATAGACCCCAATGTGCTTGTAATGAGTAGCCTTAAATGGACTCTCAAGCTTAGGACTAAGGAAAATTCTAGAATAATTTATTTCTTAGAAAATATATTTCTAACATAACATGGTGTTAAACATGTCAAGAATTTTTTTTTTCAAAACATTTGCAAATGCTTAGAGAAATTCGATGGGCCAACCATTAATCCTCGATGTCCTCCCCATCTTCAGATCCCTTAAAGTGGCATCAAACTCCTCCCAAGTAATGGGGGCCAAAAATTATTGATTTTCATTCTCTGTAAGTGTTAGTTGAATTTGCATTGATATAGGAGTTCTCTATAGCCTTTTCTAGATACGATCCTAGAAAGGCTAAAACGCGTAAGCAATATCCATAGTCTGCTCAAGCAATTGTCCTTGCTTGATCAAACTATGCATCGACTTTGCCATGTTGTTAGCTTAAGTGGCCTCAAAGAAAAACCTCATTGGGTAGTCATCATCCTTCATACATTGGTTACATGGTCAATACTACTAGTATTCCATTTATTCATGGTCACATTGTTGGAGCTCAAGAAGTATAACTTGTTCTTCCTAGGCCAAAAATTTTCCTCTCTCTTGCCTATCTTGAATTCAAGCCAATTTCTATTGCAACCTCCCTTGATGAATTTTGAATGATTACTTCTCCTCCTTTTGATAGGATAAGATATATTTTTTTATGATAGTAAGCTAATTTGTAAGGAATTGATGTGTATCCCTCATAACAAAATACTCGTTTCATATAGTTTTTACTAGTGGTCGAAGCCATGGCTTCATGCGCTAACTGTGCTTGAAATGGAACTAAGAAACCTTAGAATGAGACTCCATACTAACCTTGTAGATCAGTTATCAATGATCTAAATCTCTTCACTCAATTCCAAAAACCCACACATTGTTAAGCATTATAGGAGTTTCAACCGAAACATGGTCAATCCTAGACAAGACCCTAGCACTCCCCTTCCTATGGTTGTTCCAAGTATAGTTACAATTAGCAATATCCATATCCATTAGGTAATGATGGTGTAAGAACTCTAATAATTGTTTAGCTTTTGATTGTACATATTTTTTTCATAATATATTATCAAAATTTACTCAAAGAAATATAGGTGCAAATAAAAGAATCCTCTCAACTTGTCTTTAAAATTTTGGTAGGTTGTAGGCTATCTTACCAATGGACTTGGTAAAGGCTTGCAAAGCCTTATTTAGGATAGAATCAAGTTGGTTTTCAATGGACATTGATATGGACTCCCTATAGTTGAAGCCATAATAAGTGTATCAATTAGTACACATGGTGAGTTGGTCATTAACACCAGGAAGAAATATAAGTGAATCACATAGTTTACTAGTGTATTATTGTTGCAACTAAAAAATATAACAAATATTATAATACACATTGTATATGTAATACAAAATAACCCATGTTTCCATAGTGAGAAATTGAGATATCTAGAATTTTGTTTTAAAATTTTATGACTTTTACATATTTTTGGTTAAGAATGAAATGATAAATAAACATTCAATGCAATCCATTTCTTGATAGATGCAACAATTACACATACAATAGAATTAAAGGCATAATCACATTGGAATCCTCAAGGAATAGGTGCAATTCCAATCTCACATACATCTGCATTGTAATCATCACAGGAACAAGTGCAACGTAGCACATAAGAAATAAAATAAATGACTTCTTAGTTACATCCTGAATGGCCCAACACTATGCTATTCAAATACAACCTCCTTATGCAAGGTAGAATCATCATAGCTCTACAAAATTAACTAATTAATAATTATTTATTGAAATAAATAATAATAATTTTATAGAAATAATTAATTATTGATATTCTATGAAGCTCATATTTTAGTATTTTTAATGTTCAATGCACATTGATATTTAAGAGGAGAGGAGAAAATAATGAGCTTTATTCATTACACTAACACTTAATTTTACATATACTAAATGGTTTTGGGCTATGTAAACATGGTAGCACTCTGATAGAGTCTTATTGCATGGTGAAGCAATGGCTCAAAACACATAACAACAATAATAAAGGAAATGCATACTTACCCAATGGAGGAGAAGATGTTGACAAGAAATGTTAAAAGAAAACTTGCCAAATGAATGTTCCTTTTGAGCTCTCTACTTTGGCTATTTATAGTTTTCAAAATTTCAATTGAAGTGCTACAATATTGCACTAAGTGAGGTGACATCCAAAGTGCAATAGCATACTAGGCATGGTAGCATAGTAGGTAAGGTGACATCCAAAGTGTAATAGCATACTAGATGTAGCAGAACAAAAGGCATGCTAACAAACTTCATAATCACTCTAAATTATAGGCCTAAGTACATGTAAATAATTTAATACATTGAAGATTTTACAAAGATACAAAATTACCATTGGATGCCTCATCATTCTCCAATGATTTACTAAAGTTAGATCCATAGCTTTAAGACCAAGAAGAAAACACACACATACATACAAAAGGGATTTGACATGATATTAGATTAATGTGGATGATTTTCAACAAATTTTTGATACATGAAAGAACATAAACTTTCTACCTTAAGAAGTTCATGGAGGTAGTAGCTATGGTGAAAGAACTCCTAGTAGCTATGAATTGGGGAAATGCTAAATATTTGTTAATGAATATTTTGAATATCCAAAAATGCTCTTATAAACTCACCATACTTACTTGAAGAATTGTATTATGCTCCCTTATTAGTCCACCTCTCAGATGGTCAAATATCATTATTTGCTTCACTCCATTCGACTTCTTGCACACACAAGAATGGAATAGGGATGTACTAATAAACATAAGATGACAAGTTTGAATGGACCAAAGAGGAGAAAGGGAAATGGAACATCATCAAGACCCAATCAATAATTCAATTAGATTTTGAAGAACAAGAGCATTCACCAGTTGACAAGGGATCTTCCAATGGTTCCTTTCTTCACTACTTTCTTAACTAATGAGGATACACCTATAACTTCCCCTTTAAAGATGCAAGGTGGTAGTTCCAATTATTCCATGGTTTGATCATTGATGGGGCTAGATCCAGTGATGTGTTTCAAAATCATCTAGAAGCCTAAGAATTTGGTTTGGTTTTCTTCCCTCACTTTATGTATGTATGGTAGCTTCCTAAATTTGATGTTATCAAAAACCTCTCTTTAGTCCCTTTGGCTATGCTAGACAATCAAATTCATACATTGTGATTTGATTGAGCAACGAATATGGATGTGTCGATTATGGTTAAACAAGATTTTAACATTTGGAAATGAACTTGATTGAAAGGAACATTTAACTATACTAGAGTTTCCTTCAAGGATGACTTCTAGGTCTTCAAAGCTACTAGAGCATAAAACATGATTTTGACATTTGAAAATGGGCTTGATTGAAAGTAACATTTAACTTTACTAGAGTTTCCTTCAAGGATGACTTCTAGGTCTTCAAATCTACTAGAGCTAAAGTAGTGCCATGATTGATGGTCATAGACTTACACTTGTTTGATATTCTCAAATAATCCAACGAGATTTTCATAGACAAATCATCTTTCCTAGATGGTAATACTATCAATTTAAGGGGCATAGATACAACTTGTATTCTTAGAAACTATGAGCAACATAAAACATTTCTAGTCTAGGATGGTAATGCTACCTAACTAGGTGCACTAACTTACCTCATGCGTTGCCTCACAAGGTGTGTTTCCTGATATGATGCATTACCCCAAATGGTGCATTACCTCATGTGGTGCATTGCCTCACCTAGTGCACCACCTCACCACTTTTTTTACAAGTCCAAAAACTATATATACACAATAGTTAAAGCTCAAAATTATCTTTATACTTTCAAATTTTCTTTGATGTAAGAACTTCTCTTCATTCCTTGGGTAAGCGGGAAATCTATTTTCTTTGGTATTTTTGAGTATTCACTTCATTGTGTAGCAAGACTCCATTAAAATGTTGTCATGCTTTTGTAGCTTGGAATCATTTGCTCAACACAAAGTGAAATATTTGCATGATGAATGAAGCTCATTTTGATTTCTTTAAATTTTTTAATTTTATTTGTTAATGAGGACATCTCATTAATGAAATTATTTGTTAAATTTAGAAAATATAATCAATATATATCCTTTACATAGATTAGCATTATATGTGAACTTTTGATATGATTTTGCCTTGCCCAAGGAGGTTATACTTGTATAGAATGTGTTGGGCCTTGATGATGTGACTAAGGAGATTTTACAACTTTTTTGTGTTAGTGTTGCACCTATCTCATAAGGGACTATAACATACTTTTCATGTGATTAGATTTCCATGTTACACATGTCTTGTAAGGGATTGTAACATGAATAAGTGTTTTATTTCCTTTGCGTGTGTGAATGTTGCATGTATCCTGCAAGGGATTGCAATGGGTTTCACTTATTTTCTTATTCTTTACATTTGTAATATACATTAAAAATTATAAAATTATAAAATAACTTTTTCCTACTATGATAACATGGGCTTATTCACTTGTATTATATGTATTATGGTTTTTTCATTTATTAAACATAATGATATACATAAGTAAATTTTGCAACTCATGTTCCCATCATCTTTGATATTTATGATTGGTTAAATATGCATACTATTGATAAATATCTTGTGGTCTTGTCTGGGGAGGCCCCTATCATTAGCACCATCGATAGGGAAGGTATTTATAAATTTCTTGTTTTACTTGTATATTCATAATTTTCCTTTTTTAGTTGTTGCATTTATCAAAAATAAAAGACTGAAGTAATCATGATTAAATTAAACAATGAAAATAGATTAATCTATAAGCCTCAGTTGGTTCAAATTACTTTAAAAAACATGGTAAATGAAACAATGCCTCCTATTGTAGTGAAATTTCATTAAGACAAACTGGGATGATGGTGCAATGCAGATGGACAATTTTGTAAAAAATCTAGGGAAGCTACACTTACTACCTTTGTGGAGGCTTTGTCCAATCAAGGCTTCATTGAGGATTTTCCAAATTTTGAAACCCATGTTGCCCTAATAGTTAGAGTATGTTTCTTATGAAAAGTAAAAACTTTGTGATATGATTGTAGAGTAAGAGTATGAGTGTGTACGTGTTGAGAAATAAGCAGGGCCTTCTCCTAGATATTATTATTGCTATAACATGAATGATTCTAGGGGAAGAAGGTCCATGCATCTTTGTCTATGGGGCCTAAACCTTGTGTGGATCTGAAGTAGTTCATCATTCCACATTTGTCTTACCTTTTAAGGTCAAACTCATGAAGTAGTTTGAACCTTAATTGAAAGAACTGAGAGGAGAAAAATTAAAAAGGTTGACATGGTTGACATTTTGACATTCAAGAACAATTGAATGATGATCTATAGCTTCATGTTCAAGCTTTTGTCATTGCTTATGAGTTGCAAGTGTTAAACAATAAGTGGCAGAACTTCATCATTTTTCCCACAAACTTATTGATCATGATAAAACATGGTATAAAGCTCTTCCACCCAATTCCATATCCTCTTGGGTATATTTTTTAAAAGCTTTCAATGTTAGATTTTCATCTAATGCTTGAGTTGAAAACCTTATAAAGAAGATAGCATGATATTAATGAATCATTAGATGTACCATACAATGATACAATTCCATGCTCAATCACTCTCTAAATCATGGGTTTAGCAAACATGACCAATTAATGCATTTGGTAGAAGGACCATAGTTGCAAACTCATAAAACGATGGATATGAATGTCATGGATTGACTCAGAAAATTATGTTAGATGTTGTGGCTATATTAGATGGTGAATGACATAGGCATGCTAATGTAGAGGAAGGTAATACAAATTTCCAATGTCAAAAGGATGTAAAAAATGTTAAATGTAGATTCAACCTTTTGATGTTGTTGAAGTCATTGTGCAAGAAAGCATGAGAACTAAGAAGCATTTAGTAAACCTTTCCAATGTTTTTGACAAGGGTTGGTATGTATTAAATCAAAAGATAACATTAGGTCTCAAGGATTTATGGAAAAACATTATTGACATAGTTGTGAAAGTAGTTACACTACAAGGTATGACTTATGAAAGTAAGAAAAAGGATAAAAGGCCTTATCATGATCAAATTTTTTATTCTTGTGGTCCATTTCTTCAACCACAATAACATTAATAATGGATGGAACCTAATCCATGGAACATGGCATCTTGGAGTGACACCTCTACATCGCAAAAATCTTCTTCCATCATTGTTCTTCCTACCAAGAAACTCCATAGGCTATGGACCATTTGTCTCAAGTAATGCCCCAACAACATTATCCATATCCACCACAACTATCTTGGTGGCCATGGATTCAACAATGTCCATCATGGCCTTCTTACCATTATAGAAGGAAATTTTAAATCAACCATAGTAGGGACAAGTCCATTTATTTGTTTTTTTTTTTGTGTGTAAAGCTTAGGAAAACTTATATCAACAATATTGAAATATATACAAAAGAGAGAAAGAAAATCCTGGGGAGATACACACTTGGTATCACCCATAGTGGGCCATCTCTAAGAAGAAATAGGGAATGGGGAGGGGTGGGAAATGCCCCATGGCCAAAGCCCACTAGCCCAACTACCTTAATTGAATTTACGAATATTTTCATTGCTAGATACCAATGACAAAATTCTTATGGTCACGAAATAGGAAAAAATAATACCCAAAGGTTTGAATGTGAGAAAGAACTTAGACAAAATCACCACCCAACTCCAACACACAACCCACATCTAGAGGTGCTTAGAAAGCCTCATACAAGGACAAGCTTCCCATTCCTTGGCATGAATAGCTTCTAGCACAGCCCTATAATGCTTAGTGTCAATGAACATTATAGCTTACAATAAGTCCTTTAGAGCCTATACCTTGACCACATGCTCCTCTACAATTCCATTTTTATCCGGGTGAAGCTTAGTATTAGTCTTCTAAATGTGTCTATGCAGTGCCATCTAGGATGTGTTGCAATTAATGTTCATAATGATGTATGGGAATTTCCCTACCTCTATCCACATTGTAGCATTTTATTCATGAGCCTAATCAATCTATCTCTGTAGCTCCTCTACCTTGCATTTGTTCCTCTTGATCACATGGCCATAGGAACACATCTTGATCGATGGGATTAGATCATGTGTTTGTGCCTAGCTTGGCTAATCACATTAGTTAGAGAAGGTTCATGCTTTCATGAACCTTTCCTTATCACATTGAGCTCATTGGTAAGGTGCTTCATTCATCAAGTGCATGTTAAGGACTCTAAGTGGTGACCTAGCATTCTAATCATCTCTAAAGGATTGATTTTTCAAAAAGTTACAATCCTCATCTTCTTTCAAATTCAAAAATGAGAAAAGAAAAGAAAAGAAATAAGAAATAAAAAAAGGAAAAAATAGAGAAATGAAAAAAAAAATAAAAAAGAAAATAAAAAAAAGAAAGTATTGAAAAAATAGAAAGAGGATGAGATGATTGAAACACCATGAAAATTATAGGTTGGCCTCAGGCGAAGATTCGTAATTTGAGCGAGAACGCGTCTCAAATTTGTCTAAGGATAAGTTTACGATCCATCACGCATGGTAGTGTGATGAGCGTGATAAGCTCCGAAGACAGTTAAAGGCAAATTGGTCTAAGGACAAGTTTACGCTTCATCACGCACGACAGCGTGATGAGCGTAATAAGCTCCGAAGACGGTTAAAGCCAAATTTGTTCAAGGACAAGTTTACGCTCTCTCACGCATGGCAGCGTGATGAGCGTAATAAGCTCCAAGACAGTGAAGACGCCCCGAATTTGTCTAAGGACAAGTTTATGCTCTATCACGCACGGCAGCGTGATGCGCGTAATAAGCTCTAGGACAGTTAAGGGGAAAATCTAGAGAGACACGACGGGTTGGCACTTGTTCTCGCACGGCGCTTGACTAACTGATCTTTACGCACATTACGCGGCGATGCGTACTCGTGCGTAGGTCAGAATGCAAGTGCGCGCTCATTTACGCTGCGTCATGCATAGTTGCGTGATCAGCGTAAAACAAACCTGAGCGCGTGGTTGTTATATCAAGATTGCGCTCATACACGCAACACAACGCGAATGAACGCAAACGCAGCCGAGACACGTTTATCATGGGCCTGCTCTTCACACGCACCGCACGCAAACGAGCGTGTTGTGCGTAGTCGTAGTTCGACTTAAAAGGAGCAGGTCAACAGGATCCGTGACATTCAGGCCCACATCATCAGGGTTGCGCATGTCGCGGCCTATAAATACCCCAGTTGACACATATACAAAGGGGGAACAACAACAACAACAACAACAAAAAAAAGGATTGAGCAGTTGGCAAGAAGACAAGTTAACAGAGCACCAGAGCACTTATCACTTTTGATAGCAGACCAAGAGGACAAGAGCATTTTCTGAGCAAGGGAACACTTATCGCCCTGAAACAGAGAAACAAGAGCAACCTCTTGGCAGCAGACACCATCCCTTAGCAGGAACAGAACACAACGCGCCCGAGCCCCAACAGCAGATCTATCTGAAGCCGAGAAGCAGAACAGAAATTGCAGAGTTGTCTTGCCTGGTTAGCAGGTCCTATCGGTTCGAAGATCGTTAGACTTCAGAGCTTGACCATTCCTGCACCTAAGCTTTGGTCCAAAAGGTAGATCAGACTTCTGTCTAGGCAGTTTTCTTGTTGTTTTGTGCTCATCTTTGTATTCAATTTTTTGAGAGTTTTCTCCCACTGTAACATTGTATACACCCAGCCACGCATTCTATTTGGCATTGAAACATAGATCTTTGATCTTTGCAAATTGCACAATTTTTGCTCCCGATTTGCATCTTTTCGGCGTTTTGGCGTTATCCTCGCGGTGGTCCATTTACATCATTGTCCTACCGTTTTACGATTGATCTACAATCAGCATCGTTTTTACTGACCCGTAAGTCCTTGTCTGATCGACAAGACCGTTCAGGGCACCACGGATTCGTTTTTCCAGCTTAGCCCTCGCGCGGATCCATGGTAAAAACTGTGTACACGGAATCTCAGTCGGTATTTCCAGCTGCCGACGTTTTCCGTCATTACAGTTTTCTGGCGCTAGAAGAAGGGCCTTCAGGCTCCGATCCGAATATTTCGGGTAACCCTGTTAGCGATCTATACCCTAGGCCGTAGACATAATACCTCTGGGGAGGTCTAAGGTCAATCGTGTGGTATTCGATCGGTCACAAAGACGATTTCTTTGAAATCCGGCAAGGTAGAAAGCCTTTTGTGCTGTTTGCCAACTTTTCTCTTTATCAAATCCGATTTCTAGTCATCTTTTTCATCCTTGATCCATGGACTCTTACTACGTTAACACGACAGCCACAGCTGCCATGGTCACTGTTGACCCGGGTGTCGCGCCCGTGAACCCGACGGTGGCCACGGGGCCAGCCCCTGGTACAACCGGTCCTCAGGGACCCCTGCACCGTTCATTAAGGCTTCAGGGGAAAGATCCTATATTTACGGTCATAACCCCTGAGGACTACAACTTTATTTGCGTCAAGATCCAGGCGAGGTTGGCTCTCAGCCGAGCCGAGCTTGAGGCAAAACGCAACTTTGAGGTGCTCCACCAAGGAGGTTACGATTTCAAGCCAACGGCTTATGATATAATCCCCTTGACCGAGCACCAAAACAAGCTGATTTCTCAGCTGATCATGGCTAGAGGCCAGGCCTCACAGCCTGCGGTAGAGCCCGAGCGTGAGGAGGAAGCAGAGGCAGAGGAAGAATTCGCGGCCATGTCGGAGCATTCGTTCCATACCTTGTCTCCTCAGACATACATAAATCCGTTGTTCCCTTTCAACGGAGAGACGACTTCTATAGACTCGGCCATGACCATGCAGATGCACATACCTGTTCTCCCTCAGGCCAACGCGCAGCCGTCTGGGTCTCACCAGGCCAACGCGCAGCCGTCTGGGTCTCACCAGGCCAACGCGCAGCTGTCTAGGTCGCACCAGGTAAACGCGTAGCCTTCTGGGATGCAACTGCAGTATAACGCGGGGACATTTCCGTTGCAGCAGACAATGAACATTCCGGCGGTCGGACCGATGGCCACCATTCCCCATTTCATCCCTCACGTACAGACTCACGCCACGCCTTCGACTCGTCCCGAAGTGTTCCCACCTCCGTCGACTCAACAGCATGCTGAGACCGTGCCGCCGCAAACCTTTGTCCAGTACCCTGCGACGAGTCACTGGGCTAACCCTGTGACGAGTCATTGGGTCAACCCAGTAATAGGCCAGCAAACGCAGGCAGCTTACAATGTCCAGCCCCCGCCAGCACCGGCGGCGCAATTTTCACGGGTGCTTCCTCGTTACACTTATCACTATGCCTAGCAGCAGGCTACGGCTAACCCCTCATCACAGGTCGGCGGGTGGTGGTCTTCGCAGGCCCCTCAGCCCACAGGGATCCCTGCCCCACCAGCTGTTACCCAACCACCCCCGGCATTTCAGTGGCCAAGGGCTATCCATCCAGTCCCTCCGCCTGCTGCACAGCCGCCTACGGCACAACCGCAGCTGTTGACAGGTCTGGATCAAGCATTCCAGCTTATCCAGACACTTACTGAGGAGGTTCGACGCCTCAAGACCGCTGGATCTGACACCATTCAGATCACGGATTTCTACCAAGATGATTCGATTAATCCAGCGGTCCCCGTGTTGTCGCTACCACCCGGGATGTCCCTCCCACATTTTACTAAGTATAATGGGGAGGGGGATCCCAACACTCACTTGGCCACCTTCAGGTCCGAATCCTTGTTATTGCAACCATGGTCGCACACTCTGGTCAGAGTTTTTGCAATGTCGTTAACAGGAAAGGCTTTAGACTGGTATAGAGCTCTCCCACGCTCTTCCATTACAACATTGGAAGAGCTGCTGACCCAATTCGTGACCCGATTCAGATACAACATGAAACCGGAAGTCACGTTGGAGCAGCTTATGGGGGTGAAACAAGACCCGCTCGAGCCGGTCCAAAAGTTCATACAGCGTTGGAACGCTACCTTGAATGAGAGTCGTGACCCGATCACGGACTCCCATCTGCTGGCCATATTCAAGGGAGCGGTCAACGACTTTATCAAGTCCAAGCTGTATTACCTTTCCCCTGGAGACATACGCCAGGCCTTCGCCCAGGTCCGGAGCATCCAAGATGCTGCGGAAGCTAGCAAAGACCTGGCGTACATTGCTTACAGAAATACGCACAACAAGGCTAAGGACAAAGGTAAGCCAGCAACCACCACTATAGCGGCATTAACTGAGAATGCCAAAAGCAAGGGAAAGAAGGCCCCAGCGACAGCGCCGCCTGAGACCACGGCCAGTGCCAGCACTAGCCAGCCCACGGCTACCCCTCAACAGCCCCCCTAGCCAAAGCCTAATTTTGAGCGTAAAGACCATTCAAAATACGCGGCTCTTCCAGTGAAACACTCTGAACTGCTTAAACAACTGTTAGCAGAAGGACACATTCAACCCAAGAAAGTGTCCGAGGAAGCCCTGAAACGTCACAGACGGCACTGTGAACTGTCGAAGGATCCTTCCTTAGCGTTGCCTAACGAGCCGGCAGTTCCGAGATCTTTCCGGCTGGATCGCTTTTGTGACTACCATCAGATGTGTGGTTACGATATGGATTACTGCTGGGCGTTGAAGGACGATATTCAACGCATGATCGACGAAGGTCATTTGAAGCTGGACAGTAGTAACCCAACACGTCCAGAAAACCAGACATTACATGTCTATAAGGATCCGTTAAACGCAACTTACGATCCTTATACAATCACTGTGGTGAGTACGGACAGTGAGCGTAAAGGGCCACCAAGGCAACCGTTTGTTTTGCGTGTGCCCGCCAGCTCAAAAAAGGGGGCAACTACTTCTTCGGCAGCAGGTGGGGTCTCACGGCCACCGTTCATTATACGGGCGCCTTCTCAAGCACGACCTCAGTCATACGCTACCGCTCAAGCCACAGCTTCGTCTGCGCCCACACCAAGGGTGCCCTTCATCATTAGGGTGCCCCGACCACAGGCTGCTCCTCTCACGCAGGGGCAGACCTCGAACCAACACCATCAAGCATTGCCTCCTAAGCGAAAGGAGGAGAGCACTGAAGGCAACTCTACACTCGGCTTCCCGAAGCCCAGGCCCCTAGCCTCTGTGCCCATGGCTATGCCCCAGAAGCATGGCAAAAGCACAGAAACGCAGCAGCCTTCTCTTGGAAGGAAGAAAAGCAACCCCTCTTCTGACACCACTCTACCTTGGGAGATCCGTCTCTTGGGGCGGATGGAGGAGGATAAGGGGGATAAACCACCCTGCCGAGAGAAGGACCTCCTCAACGCATTCACGCAGGTTAAACAAGCTCTCAAGCAGAAGAATACAACGCTGAGCTTGTACAATTTTTTGATGACTTCTCAAGAACATCGTGAGGCTATGGTACGCATGCTGACGTCCATATCAGTGGACGCCAGCTTGCCAGTAGAAGAGGAAGCAATACACGCTATCATGTTTCCTCCTGACGCTGAACAACCCAAGCCCACCTCATTGACCTTTCTGGACGAGTCTGTTAAAGATGATCCGGAGAAGGGTCAAGTGACAACGGAACCGATGTTCATCACCATTCGGGTTGGTCAGTACCGCATCCGGAGGGTGCATGTGGATGATGGCACAGCCACTAATGTCGTTCCCTATTCCATTGTGGATAGGTTGGGTCTGGTCGACCAGGTCACTCCCACGACAACGGCCTGCTTAAAATCCTTCAATGGAGCACGGGTTCAAGTCAAGGGGACGGTGTGTATTGAGTTTGTGGCGGGGAATCAATTCCCCACAGAAGCCACATTTCTAGTCGTTGAGGAGATGCCAGGCTTTAACCTGATCTTAGGGAGGTCGTGGTTAGCCCAGCTGAGGGCGGTCTCGTCGCCTATCCATCAGGAGATACACCTACCTTACGCTGGAGGGGAGGTTGTCATACGTGGCGACGAGATCACTCCCAGGACCGTTAGTAACATTGCAGAAGAGCGGGGTTCAGAGATTGAAATGGATGATGACCAGCCTTCTCCCCAAGCCCCTAAATAGACCAATGACACTACTGATGGTCTAGCCTGGGCTGACTTGCCATTTCCGAATGAAAGCGTAGAGGAGTCGGACTGCAAACCTCCTCACCCTTATGTAGCAGTGAACATCAAAGCCGCTAAGAAGCAGTTGCGCATTGATGGCTGAACAAAGCCCTACAGCGTGCGTGCATGCAAGTTAGCGTATTCACCAACCGCTTGCTTTCTTTGTGCCTGTATGCTTTACGCTTGTTTTCTTTATGCCTGTATGCTTTACGCTTGTTTTCTTTATGCCTGTATGCTTTATGCTTGTTTCCTTTATGTCTGCGTGCTTTATATCTGTGTGCTTTTACGCTTCGCCCTCTGACTCTTGCCTTTTAAGTTTCGCCTTTTTCCTTTGCATATGTCATTTTACGCATGTTCTTATACGCATGTTTCTTTATTGCTTCACACAATGTCCAAGTTTACCTGTTTTACGCACTGGCCCGCAACGGCCTTAAACTAGTTAGCGTACGCACTGGCCCGCAATGGCCTTAAACTAGTTAGCGTACGCTACTGGCCCGCAACGGCCTTAAACTAGTCACCAAAAAAAAAAAAATTTACCCAGTGGCCCGCAACAGCCTTAAACTAGTCAATTTACGCTGTGGCCCGCAATGGCCTTAAACTAGTTAATTTACGCATTGGCCCGCAACGGCCTTAAACTAGTAGTTGCCATTTACCACTTTCTTTCGTATTTACGCATACCTACATTGTTTACATCTTTACACAGTGGCCCGCAACGGCCTTAAACTAGTTAGCGTATGCACTGGCCCGCAACGGCCTTAAACTAGTTAATTTACGCAATGGCCCGCAACGGCCTTAAACTAGTTAGTTTACGCTCCTGGCCCGCAACGGCCTTAAACTAGTAGTTACTTCCCAATTTACGCATTGATTCATAATCCATTTACGCTTTCGGCCCGCAATGGCCTTAAACTAAGACAAAATGACAAAAAATGTGATAAATAGTCAAACTTTATAACATCTTTGTCTTTTAACTCATTGTGACAAAATGCCAGAAAAACAAAACTACGCATGACCCCTGCTGCCACTATCACCCGTGTCCCTTAGCTCAAGATCAACCCCTAAAAGGTCGTCCTCTAGTGGGCCGTCGTTTCCAGGAAATATTTCTTCTGGAAAGATTGTCTCTTCACGAGACTCTCGTTCTAACGCTGGCTCCACAGGAAGACGCTCTTCCTCATTGCGTCCCACTTCCGCTCCCATAGCTTCTTCCTCCAACCCCTCATCGGGCGCACGCTCTCCACCTTCTGGTACCTGAAACACCAATAGCGTAAACATTAGAATAAGCAGCGTTATGTCGGGAGACGCACTGGTTAAGCCGTGCGTGAGCTTACCCGAGATGACCCAACTTCTGCAGCGAAGGGAAGCTTCTCCAGTCCGGCCCACAAACGCTCCATGATTTCATCCTCAGTCAAGTCTTGCCATGCATCTGCGCCCAAGGCCATGCCTGCCTTCACCTTTCCTTTCTCCACGCTCCTCCAGGAGGGAGGATCGGGATAGAAGGTAGGGATCGAAGCTTGATCCCTAGGAAAGACCATTGCTCTCTCTGGAGAAGCAGTGACGGTCACCTATTTCTCAAACTTCTTGAAGGCCTCGGACGGTCCAATGGTGTCGACAAAGACCTCTAAGGAATGTGCTTTGATAGCGGACTCACGGTAGCGTTTTCGGTATGCATTGCTTTCCCTTTTATATACATGTTTGTGGTCTTTCTCCTTTTGCCCCCATTCCTGAACACCCACGCAGTAGTCCCTCCAGTCTCGAATCTTTTGAGCAAGGAGCTCTATCTGCATCCTTTGCTCTATCAGAGCTCGACTGGTCTGTACATTGTTCTTGACG
>MNCI01022152.1:3792-16356 GCA_015680685.1 Gnetum montanum | reverse complement strand
TCTTAACAGTCGGGGCCTCTGCTTCTAAAGTCGAGGCCCCCTCCCCACTCCTTAACACCACTGCCCCTGTCTCAGGGGTCAGCCCACTTGTCTTTTTTGCTGTGCACATCCCTGTACATTAGGCCACGATTATACTAGACAAAATAAAGTATTGCGTATACAAGCTGAACACTTACCAGGCGGAGGCTTAGTCCGCTGCACCGTGAGCCCCACAGTGTGGCCGGCTTCGCCCTCAGGGGCCTCAGCCAGATGGAGCCTCTTCCGTCGGGCTGCAGGCTCCACAATTTCCTCTGCCAGGCGCTTCCCTCGCGAGGCGTCACTGGTGTAGGTGGGCATTATCCCGCCTACACTGTCAAGGCCTCGCACCCGGGGTGCCGTCATGCCTTTAGTAGTCACGGACATAGACTCTCCAATCCCCTCCGGTGGATCCTGCCCACGGGTAGTGTTGAGGATGTGGGCAATCTAGGGTTTTGACAGTTGGTCTCGGTCCTGTAGCACCCAGACCCCGTTCCTCTGGACGACCAGGTACTCAGCAAACCGCCGGAGGGTAGCGATGAAAAAGGCATGATGCACGTTGAAGCGAGACTCAAGCTTCTCGCAAAGCTTGACCATCTCGCTTCGCAAACCCTTGGAAAGATGGGTTCCCCAGTCGAAGCGGGCTCCCTCCTCTAGCACCTCCCGCATGATGCACGTCTGTTCTACCAAAAAGTTCCACGCTTGCGAGAGGGTCTTGGGGAAAGTCCGAGCCCGAAACAGGGGATATAGCGTCTTGGCAGTCGCCAGCTCGAACTTCTCGCAGGGGAATCCCTTTTGGTCCTTAGGGATTCTTGCCCACTCCTGCAGAAGCGCCTCCACTTTGACGCCCCTCTGGACCATCAGGTTTACAGGAAGGCCGCCGGCGGGGATACCGAACAGGTCCGAAAAGACCTGAGCGTTGATGTCAAAATTCACACGCACGTTATGCACGTGCGTGCTGAAACGGTCGGCCTTCGCGTTAAAGGAGTCGACCAGGCCGATCATCTCGCTGGCGGGAACGTCAGGAGTGGCTGCCAGGAACAAGTGCAGTAGCCCTACGGTCTGGAGGTTGGCGACCACCACAGCTGGGGCCGCCGAGTGGCCGAGCCACCGCTGCGCCTCCTTGATGTCCCCATACCGGAAGAGGACGTCTCTCACCCCGCGGCCAGAAATTGTAAGGGTAATCTCCCGAGATTCCCTAACTGTAAGACAAAATACAAGCCAAACAATGCACAACATTATCGCCATAGACATAACACGCAACTACGCAAATAACACAAATACGCAACAACCTTACCGGGGCCAAACGACAACGGGAATTGCGGAAGCTCTATCTCCACGTCCTCGACGCTGAGGGGCGGATCCAGTGTCCAATCCTCGTGCAGCCATCTGAGTTCTTGGCACTTCTTGAAGGCTTCCGCATAGCGTGAGTGGTACTCACGCATCTCGTGGCCGATTTGTCTGATGACACCGGCGCGAACGTTATTCGTCATGGTAAACTCTGTTATTGCCGTTTCGGCATAGGACAACGTGTCGCCATCGCCGAGTAGCTTGTTGTCGCATATAAAGTACCTGTACAATACAACGTAACCTTAGCTACGTTATACAGTTAAACCTTTTTACATTGTAACATATAACACCAAGCACCAGTTATCTAAATCCGCTTACCCGCCTGCATAGTATACTGTGCCTTGAGGGTTCTGGAAATACGTTGACACATGGCGGGCCACGAACAGCATATTGTATGCGTGGTAGCAGTTGAAGCGGGCCATATCCCAGATCCATTGCAAGTTCCTCAGACCCCGAGAGCTGAGTGCTCGGTCCTCGGGATTGCCCGTCTCAACCGCCCTATCTGTTAGGTAGGCCAGAATCCCCTGCGAAGACCCTGGCAACAGGTGCTCCAGAATGGCGCCAGAAACATCCCCGGTCACGTTTGACTAAATGATGATGCTGAAATTACGTAGCAAAAACTGCAAAAACTCTAGAGCCCCCTTTCGATACCAGATGGCCTTCCCCTACACTCTTGTGTGCGGAGGAGGGACATTTGGGACGATGGGGTTTAACCAGCATAAAACCCCGATGACATCCAACACAAGCAAGATGGGTTTCAGCGCGATGCTGTAGAAAATGACCCAGACGCATTAATACATCTACATTTACATATTTACATTTAACAGAAAAAAATCGCAAAACCAAACCAGGCTGAAATTGCCCAAACCCTTGCAACAACGCAAGGTTTGTCCCTGACAACGGTAATGGACGCAACCTCACAAAACCCCTCGCATTAAGCCGAGGTCCATAATTCGACATACGCATTAAGCTAGAAACATTTAGGCAAATAAAACAAACAAACATATAGACAAGCGTAAAGAAGAGCCTACCGGTTGAGAGGCGTCGGGTCGCAGACATCGATCAGCGCCTGCGAGACACGGTTCAGGTTAGCCTGCACCTCGTCAAGTTTCGCCAGTTTGGTGTTCTGCTTCTTCACCTTTAGTGCCATTACGCTAGTTGCAGGATTTCTTCACAGCTTGCTTACGGATATCAGAAAAACTTACAGCTTTGCCTTTCTCTTCGCTCTTCCTAGCTCACGCCTTTTCTCTGTCGCTGCTCTGCTCTTCCTCTGCTTGTAAATTCAAATCCAGATAGTCAAACAACCAGTTTTCATCTAAAAACCGCCTATTTATACGCGAAAATTGCCGACTTGACCCCAGATTTAAGCGGAACTTTCCAGAAACGGAATCCGAAATTTCGGTATTAATTTGGTGGATATCGCACGCTCGTCTGTCCGAAATGACGTTAAACTATCCCATATTATCGCCTCGTAATCGGGTTACATTGATTACACATTCTCTGTTAGCATGCCACGTCTGGCGACATCCCGTCATCTGTCTCCTAACCATTTACGCACTTGCCGATTTTGCAGGACAGACGAAGGATGGACGCCGCACTTTCAACACCTCTAGTTTTGACAGGCCCATACAGGCACTTAGTTAGGCAATTTGATTCCACACTCATCGACGTTTGCCCCCCTTTAGCAGGCGTAACTATAGCTACATCAGAAATGTCCCCAGAAAGGCCAGAGCAGTCGACGCGTACGCTAGACCTGGAGTCCGGAGACATAACTGAGGACCCCCTTTGTGAGGTCCCTATCGTTACGCACAGGGGTGAGACCAAGACGCTTAAAGTCAGTTCCTTACTAGACGAGAAAATGCGCAACGCAATAATGCAAGTCCTGCAAGACAACATCACTGTCTTCGCGTGGTCGTATGAGGATATGCCTGGGTTAGATCCTAGACTAGTCCAGCATAATATCATCCTTGACCCCTAGATCAAGGCAGTCAGGCAAAAGGCACGCAAAATCAAACCAGAGATCGCGCTAGCAGTGCGTGATGAAATCACCAAGCTATATCGGGCTGGTTTCATACGCGCGGTCGATTATTCAGAATGGGTATCCAACATTGTGGTTGTGTCAAAGAAGACCGGGGGCATACGCATATGCATAGACTTCCGGGATTTGAACAAAGCTACAATCAAGGATAACTTCCCACTGCCGAGTATCGACCAACTAGTGGATACAACAACTGGGCATGCGCTTCTGTCCTTCATGGATGGCTTTTCAGGCTATAACCAGATTCACATTAACCTAGAACATCAGTTGACAACAACTTTTATGACACCCTGGGGAACGTTTTGCTACACCATGATGCCTTTCGGTCTGAAGAACGCCGGAGCAACGTACCAGCGAGCCATGACGTACATCGTTAGCGACTACCTCCTAGGGAGGCTGAATGATTATGTAGACGACATAGCTATAAAGTCTTTGAAGTCGGAAGATCATTCAGAGGACCTGGAGCTGGTCCTTAAAAGATGCGCCACGCACGAGCTCCGGCTTAACCCAAAGAAGTGCGTATTCGGAGTCAAAACCGGACGCATGCTGGGGTTTGTGGTGTCTGAAACCGGCATACGAGTTGACCCTGATAAGGTCCAAGCCATTGTCGCGTTACAGCCTCCCACAGACCTCAAGCAACTCCGCGGGTTACAAGGACGATTGCAATTCATACGCAGGTTCATTTCAAGATTAACCGACAAATTACATCCCATGCAGCACTTGCTAAAAAAGGGGGTTAATTTTGAATGGACCGACGATTTCCAGCGTGCGTTTGACAGTCTGAAACAAGAACTGCAGCATTTGCCAACAGTCTTCCTGCCACAAAGGGACCTACCTTTCTTCATCTACCTCACCACTTCGGACGTAGCAATAGCAGCGTTGCTCTGTCAGAGAAGAGATGACGGATCAGAGATGCCCATCTACTATCTAAGTCACGCTCTATGTACGTACGAGACGAGGTATAATGATGTTGAGCGTAATTGCTTAGCGTTAGTTTTTATGCTCAAGAAATGTAGGCATTACCTTTTTCGTAGCCAGGTTAACGTTATTTGCAAAAATAACATCCTTAGAGCCATCACACATAGTTTACACGAAAGTAGCAAAATAGCTCGCTGGAAGGCTATCACCGCGGAGTTCGACCTCCACTACATTAGCCAGTCATCTACGAAGGGCCAAGCGATAGCCGACCAGTTAACAACCTCACTGATTGACAGCCATGCCACTGTAGAACCAGAGTTTCCCGACGAACATGTACATAGTTTAAGCCCTGCTTCGGCAGGCCTCGAAGCAACATTGTATTTCGATGGCGCTTCAACAGCCAGAGGCGGCAGTGCAGCCACTGTTCTTATGCTCTCACCTGAGGATGTGCGTCTACACGCTTACCGATTGACCTTCCCTTGTACGAACAATGTGGCAGAGTACGAGGGGCTCCTCAGGGGACTACTAACTGCAGGCGAACTCGATGTTCAACATCTGGAAGTTAGGGGCGATTCGATGCTGGTCATAAATCAAATCACTGGAGTCTACGCCTGCAAGGCGGTACACTTGCAGCCCTACTGTGATCAGGCTAAAGACCTCCTGAAGCGATTTATGACCTTCGACGCCCAGCACGTCCCACGAGCTGACAACACGCTGGCCGACGCACTTGCCACTCTGGATTTACACGTACCGTCGCACCTGTTTAACACCTGCCCCGCATTGATTACAAATTGCGCAGATCCTATCATTCAGACGGTGCAAATCTCCTCTCTTACCGAGGAAAGCACGCCTGAGTGGTATGATCACATCAAATCTTATCTTTTACAGGGTGAGTTACCAGCTGCTTTAACGCACGCACAAAAAGACGCAACCCGTAAACGTGCTAGGCACTACATCATCATCGGAGACAGTACTCTCTATAGACGCTCCTTTGATGGCGTGTTGCTCACCTGCGTTAACACAGACCAAGCATAGCACATTGTCAACGAAGTTCACGAGGGACTGTGCGGCGGCCACGTAGCACCATGGGCTATGGCCCTAAAAATCCGTCGCCTAGGGTACTACTGGCTGCGCATGGAAAGGGATTGTCTGACAAAGGTTAAGACCTGTGACACGTGTCAACGTCATGCAAATCTTATCCACGTGCCACCCACAGAGTTGCACACGACGCAGATAACCTGGCCATTCCAACAATGGGGAATAGACATTATCGGACCCATTGCGCCAAAATCTTCCGCAGGACATAGCTTCATCATTACCGCTACCAAGTACTTCACGAATTGGGTAGAAGCCGTTCCCCTACAGAAAATTACATCTCAACAGGTTTGCCATTTTATCTTGGACAACATAGTAACTCGATTTGGTCTCCCAATGACTATTGTGACCGATAACGGGCCACAGTTTAGCAGCGTGGATACCAAATCCTTCTGTGACAACCTAGGCATCAGACAGTCGTTTTCCTCCCCTTACTACCCGCAGGCAAATGGTCAAGCTGAAGCATCAAACAAGATTATCATCAACTTACTCAAGAAAATGCTCGACGGCAACAAAAGGCGGTGGCATGAACAGATCCTTTATGTGCTATGGGCATATCGTACTACGTGTAAGACAGCTACAGGTAGTACGCCCTATAGCCTGGTTTACGGATCTAAGGCGGTGCTACATCTCGAGTTGCAGATCCCTTCTCTGAGGATGGTCCTCTTCACCGTTATAAATGAGGCTCAACACACCGAGGCTCGGATAGCGGATTTGGAGTCATTGGAAGAGAAGCGGATACAGGCTCTTAAGGCAATTGAAAGATATCAGGATAAGCAGGGGCAAAAGCATCATCACAATCTTCAGCAGCATCCGATCAAGAAAGGAGATCTGGTTCTCAAGGCTGTGCGTGAACCAGCAGGCAAGTTCTCTGCAAATTGGGAAGGCCCTTTCTTGGTGACCGACGCATACAACAACGGAGCGTTCAAATTGGCAGACATTAACGGCAATGAGCTGGCAAATCCTGTGAATCATTTGTATCTAAAGCGGTACTTCATCTAGCAGCGACGACGGTGTTGACAACAGGTATGACGGCTATCGTCCACTACGACGTTAAACTGGCATCACATGTCCGCTACGACGTAAAACTGGCACTGCACGTCCGCTACGCCGTTAAACTGGCACCGACCGTCCGCCATGACGCTAAACTGGCATACTTTGCACGCGTCCGCCACGACGCTAAACTGGCAAGTGGTTACCGTCCGCCACGACGTAAAACTAGCACTGTTGTACAGGTCCGCCAAGACGAAAAACTGGCACCCTTTGCATGCGTCCACCACGACGCTAAACTGGCATAGGTAAGCAGCCGTCTGCTGAGATGTAAAACTAGCACAGATCTGTCCCTGGGTCATGACGTAAAACTGACATCCACAGCACGGTCTGCTGAGACCCTAAACCAGCCTATCCACCGTCCGCTACGATGAAAAACTAGCACTTCTCGGTCCGCCCGGACTTTAAACAGGGACCATGGTCTACTGGGACTTAAAACCGGTAACAGTAGTCTACCAGGACTCAAAACTGGGATTCATATGCATCAAGCGAGCGGGATCATCTTGGACACAGCTGCACAGCCAACCGGGTGGGACGCTGAGACAGCTTCGGCGTCCCCACCCTCCAGCATCTTACTGATTCCTCGGACAGGCACAGAGGCATCTTACTGATCCCTCGGAGATGCCGCCACCGCGTCCACCGCGGTGGAAGTAGCTCCGGGAGTTTAGCCTCGTTAGCAGGAGCCCCAAAGAACCCCTCGTTGGTCACGGCTCTGCGAGTCTCCGCCAATCATCGCCATCGGACGCTGGCTTCGCAAATTCATCTGGCCAGTTCCCAGTGCGACCAGCGAGCTGCACTGCATCCGATGCCTTTTCGCGACGATATGCAAGGCCGAATCATCAGGATTGGCGGCGCCCCCCGCGTGCTCTGGCTTCATCTTGACAGTACATTGGCTCTGATTAACATCCGACAGCATTGGCTCCAAGAACCTCGTCTGTTGTCTATAAGCAATGGCGTCCTCTATTTTCTTTTGTGGTTGCAGGCTGCTTAAATCGGAGGATGTCATTCAAAGGTGTGCACATCTGAGTGGCGAAGTACAACAACGTGCTGAAATGGCTGCTCAGGTTTGCCCACCCACTCAGTTTTGCACATTTCTTCCCAACACGCGTCTACACTTCATCCTTGTTCCCTTCTTCCCCACCACCCAGTTCCCATACGCAGTGTTACATATGCAAATCTTTATTTTTCGCACCCACGCTAGCAGAGACATCGCAAAAGTGATGTGCAACGCTCCTTTTGCACGCATTCCTGCTACAATTTGTAACAGAGATATCTCATATTGACCTGCTACGCTCGTTTGAAAGCATTCCTGTTGACATTAATAAACACACCGTTTGCATCTTCCCCGAACCTGTTTCCAGTTACACCCTTCTACCTCTCCTACTCGCAAGCCTTCTCCCTCTACGTAAACGGAGCAATACCTGAGTAGTCATGGAGGAACGTTGCCCTTGCTTCTACCAATCCGGTGTTTCGCATTCTTTGTCGACGTTCTTCGGGTACGTCCTCTAACCGTCAACAAAGAGGGGCCATTTAAACACCATGAAAATTACGGGTCGGCCTCAGGCGAAGATTCGTAATTTGAGCAAGAACGCATCTCAAATTTGTCTAAGGACAAGTTTACGATCCATCACGCACGGCAGCGTGATGAGCGTGATAAGCTCCGAAGACAGTTAAAGGCAAATTGGTCTAAGGACAAGTTTACGCTTCATCACACACGGCAGCGTGATGAGCGTAATAAGCTCCGAAGACGGTTAAAGCCAAATTTGTTCAAGGACAAGTTTACGCTCTCTCACGCATGGCAGCGTGATAAGCATAATAAGCTCCAAGACAGTGAAGACGCCCCGAATTTGTCTAAGGACAAGTTTATGCTCTATCACGCACGGCAGTGTGATGCGCGTAATAAGCTCCAGGACAGTTAAGGGGAAAATCTAGAGAGACACGACGGGTTGGCACTTGTTCTCGCACGGCGCTTGACTAACTGATCTTTACGCACATTATGCGGCGATGCGTACTCGTGCGTAGGTCAGAATGCAAGTGCGCGCTCATTTACGCTGCGTCACGCACAGTTGCGTGATCAGCGTAAAACAAGCCTGAGCACGTGGTTGTTATATCAAGATTGCGCTCATACACGCAACACAACGCGAATGAGCGCAAACACAGCCGAGACACGTTTATCATGGGCCTGCTCTTCACACGCACCGCACGCAAATGAGCGTGTTGTGCGTAGTTGCAGTTCGACTTAAAAGGAGCAGGTCAACAGGATCCGCGACATTCGGACCCACATCATCAGGGTTGCGCATGTCGCGGCCTATAAATACCCCGGTTGATACATATACAAAGGGGGAACAACAACAACAACAACAACAAAAAAGGATTGAGCAGTTGGCAAGAAGACAAGTTAATAGAGCACCAGAGCACTTATCACTTTTGACAACAGACCAAGAGGACAAGAGCATTTTCTGAGCAAGGGAACACTTATCGCCCTGAAACAGAGAAACAAGAGCAACCTCTTGGCAGCAGAAACCATCCCTTAGCAGGAACAGAACATAGCGCACCCGAGCCCCAACAGCAGATCTAT
The DNA here is from genome assembly GCA_015680685.1 of Gnetum montanum. Lineage (NCBI taxonomy): Eukaryota > Viridiplantae > Streptophyta > Gnetopsida > Gnetales > Gnetaceae > Gnetum > Gnetum montanum. The sequence goes on along the minus strand of MNCI01022152.1, from coordinate 7,312 downwards.
CTGAAGCCGAGAAGCAGAACGGAAATTGCAGAGTTGTCTTGCCCGGTTAGCAGGTCCTATCGGTTCGAAGATCGTTAGACTTCAGAGCTTGACCATTCCTGCACCTAAGCTTTGGTCCAAAAGGTAGATCAGACTTCTGTCTAGGCAGTTTTCTTGTTGTTTTGTGCTCATCTTTGTATTCAATTTGTTGAGAGTTTTCTCCCACTGTAACATTGTATACACCCAGCCACGCATTCTATTTGGCATTGAAACATAGATCTTTGATCTTTGCAAATTGCACGATTTTTGCTCCCGATTCGCATCTTTTCGGCGTTTTGGCGTTATCCTCGCGGTCGTCCATTTACATCGTTGACCATAAATCATTGCACTATTCTAACTTTAGTGACTTTGAAGACCTATAATTCATTCTTAGAGGAACTTTTAGTGAAGTCAAATGTTGCTTTCAATTAAGTCCTAATTCAAAGATAAAAAAAGATCATGTTAGGGCATCCTTACATATGTGTAAAGAGGGAAGAAAACCAAACTATATTCTTGGGCTTCTATATGAATTTACAACACTTCACTCAATCTAACATCATAAATGGTCTAACTACAAAATAATTCAGACTAGATGACATTGGAAGTTATGGTGCTACATTCCATCTTTGAAAGGAGACTTGAAGGACTATCCTTATTGATTGGGTGAGTAGTGGTGAAGGGAACCATCAGAAGATCTCTTGTGAAGTGTGGTAAATTCTCAAATTTTTCAATGAGCTAATTGAATTTTTGGTTGGGACCTAGTGATGTTGGATTTTCCTTTTCTCCTCTCTAGTCCAGTTAAGCTTTACATCTTCTTCTCCCTCTTTAGACCATCTCTATGTCATTGTTGTACATGTAGCATGTTGACTAAGGTGAAGCATAGAATTAGGTTTGGCCATCCAAGGAGTGGACTTGTGTTTGATGTTGTTGTCTCATTGGTTATTGAGAATCCATGGGTATCTCATTAACAAGATTTGTAAGGGAAAAAGGTAGGAATCTACTATGGGATGACCCAGTTGCAATTATTTTGTGGCTTAGCATTATGAGTGAGTGATCTCAATGCTTAATTTCCTATAGGATGACAATGTTTGCATTGCATAAAGCACTTTATTGGTATGATGATTAGGTAGTAGCAACCTTATAGGTTTCAAGTCAATTAGGACATTTCTTTCCTTACCTCTATTTGATTTATAGCTTTAAATTATAATATATATTTAATTTTTTGGGAAAAATTTTGGGGATGTATTTTAAAATAAAATAGAAATATTTTCAATCTAGGGATAAACCCTACCTAGGAAGATCAACACAAAATATGGAAGTAACACCCACCCCACAACATATAAAAGGGGTGGGGTTTTTGGGGGAGAACCCATCCCCCATCAAAAATGGGGTTAGTCAAGTGCCCCCCAAACACCATATTCTCAACAATGAAGAAACATTAAGAATGAATGCCAAATAATATCCCATTGAGCTAACACCTTTTGGTGTCCCTAGGGCTAACTACCAGGCAAAAACACAAATTGTAAGAAAAAAGACCAACATGAAAGCAAAAAAACTAATCAAAAGACCCCATCTAGGATGGTAGGATCCATAACCCACATAGACCCAATCCATGTCACACATCCCCCACTCTATGGGATTGATGAGGAAGCTGAGCATAACTATAATGTGGCTAAGTATAGACATGCAATAAGTCTAGTTGCTGATGGAGTTTTGATGACTCCACAAAAGCAATTACCTCCTAGAAGTTCTTAAAATCCTTAGCTTTCTACACTTGTTCTTCTTTAGTACCCCTTCCATCAAGGTGCAAGCTTGCAAAAGCAATCCCAATATGTTGCCTTAGGTTTGTCCAAGTTTTGCTTCAGTTGATATCTAGCCACATGTAGGGGTAGTTTCCCGTGTTAACCACCTAGTTGCATTCTATTCATGCACTTGATTTAGCTACTCCTTCTTATCCTATTCCTCCAAACACTGTTGCTCGTTTTGTGCCTCTATCATCCTCTCAGCCTCCTTTTGTTGCACCTTCTTCTATTCGATCTCTTCATTCAATTCCTACCAGATTCACTCCTCTAGCTCTGTTGTTGTTGCTACTTGTGCTATCTATTTCCAACATAGCTCTTCCTGATGATGTAGACAAAATTCTTCCATTTGCTACTAGAAGATGGCCTTCTAAGCTTCCCATTTGACCTCTTACACACAATGGTTGTATGATCTAGCTTCCTGAGTAGCATCCTTTATATCCCTCTTGGCCTATTTTGTTAAGTCATCATGTGTTTGAATGTCCTATGGCAAATCCCCAACCTACCTAGTTTGTTTGGTTGCCATAATATCTAAAACAAAAAAACCCTCAAGAGCCTATATCTACTAAATAATAGATGAACTTTGGCATCACCTGTACATTGTACATTAAGTTATCATATCTGCTAGATCCATATCTCGCATTTTGAGTGTTCGGTAAGATGCACATCATAGGGCGAGGATAAGCCTTGAGTGTCTTCTAGGCCTTCTTCGTTGCAATGATGCTAGACAGAACTCAAGGATATTCATAGTTTGCCCAATTTTTAGGCACTTCAAAAGTGAAAAATGAAATCCTTGGAGTTTCCAACCATTACTTTTTTTTACGAAGGACCTTTCAACAAACTCAACCACTCACTGTCATAATGGTGGTAGTGCAAACTTAGGAATTTGACCACTAAATGTCCTTGAGTACAACCCAAGAAAGAAATTCTAGGTGTCCCCTAGCCCATGCATTATTGGGTCTACTATTTGATTGTCTAGCAACATCCCCAAAACCCTAGGTAGTGCTTCCTCAATCAACTCAATAATCACCCCTTAGAAAACTATGAAAATATCCTACTAAGTTGCAAAACATTTGCCATCTAGCAAGTGGGGATCCCCTAGTAGGCTTGGAAAAAACCTTGTCCACCAACCCATTGCACTAGGTTCCATAGCTCTGTATTCTCCTAGAAATGGCAACAAGATTTTTTTAAGGTTGGCATCATACCCATTATAGCAACCATTTCTCTCCATAGTCTAAACCCTTTTATAGCCACCTCTGTTGGAAATGGAGATGGCACTTTTCTGAACACCAGTTAATTATGTACCTTCCATAAGCACTAAAGGATAGTTTTTGCTATCTGGTCTCCAATTAAAATATTTGGCTATTCAATCCCAGTACTGTGCCACATCAAAATAGTGAACACACACTCAAAAGCTGAGTGCTATCAAGTTTTTGAAGCGTACTTGCATGTTGGACAAGTGTCCTAAATTTGTAGATCTCATCATCTTAATTCAACCTTGACTAGGATGGTAGCATGATTAATGAGCCATAGAAAAACTTTTATTTTTTTTGATAAGTTTCCATTAGCACCTATCATCATCCAAGCATCATAGGGAATTTCCTTGAGATGATGTGTTTTGGTTGATATGGTTCCACTTCCTTTGCATTATAGAATAAAGGTGATGGTAAATTGAACACTAGAGCCTTGAATATTGCACATTT